>VZRQ01010677.1:395691-480913 GCA_013397975.1 Machaerirhynchus nigripectus
CTAGTCACAGTGCCAAAGGGAAAAAACAACCATGAGCACAAAAGAAAAAGGCAAAAACCACAGGGCAACAGGATCTCCAGTCAGACACGCTGTGCCGCATTGCAGCTGTGTCGATCACCCTTCGTGGGAAGGAAGAGCAGCCCCTGGCCCCCAACCCCTGCAGGATCCCGGACTGCTCCTCACCCATCACAATATTCCCGGAGCTGGGGGAGGGAGGCAGTGACCATTCCGGACACAAAAACAAAACTAAAATTGTTATGGGATACAAACCATCCCCAAGACACCGCCACACCTTGCTCCTTGGCACCAGCCATGTAATGGCCACCTCAGCCTCAGGAAAAGGCTGGTTTTACTGCTCCGTTTAGGATTAGGGTTACACTTAGGGTTGAAAAAACCATAAAGCCTAGAGCTACAGGGACACTTTGTCTGCCACAAAGGACAAAACTTTGGTCATCTTGAGTTTTAGGCCGAAATGAAAGTAAATGGAAATGAAGGGTCCTTTAGGTTAAATGTCCCATGTGAGTAAACCAAAACCTAGCCACCCAAATATTTCCTATTTTCCTATTTTTTTTCCAGCCCACCAGTTAGTATGGTATTGTCCCTGTTTCTGTGCACACTGAAATTTTAGGCTAGGCCCTTTTTGACCTCCTGACTTATTTCTGCAGAAATATGTGAGGTAGGGAACAGGAGGGATGAGGTACCTGGTAGGCCCTGGCATTGTGGAAGCTGGGGGAAAGGACTGTGGGGGGAAGGCTGTCTGTCTGTCTGTCTGTTTGAGTAAATGTGAACACTGAAGAAAGCAGTTGTAAGAGACACTGGAGACGCAATTTCTTAACCAGAAGCTGTGACACCAGATGGAACAGTGACAGCTGGGAGTGATACCCTGAACCTCAACAAAACCCAGTGGCTGAACTTGGTCTGGCATCCCCAGTGCCATCCCAGCAAGGTCTTATTTGGTCTCTGGGAGCAGCTGTGGCCAAGAAACAAAAGTATTTGCTACTTAGGTGGGTTTACTTAGGGACAGTCATCTGAAAGGTTTTATTTGTGCCTTTGTCTTGTCTGCAGGCTGCTCTCAGAGTTTCCCACCCAAGCCTAGAAATGGTGGATGCATTTTACCACCTGGTTTCATATATCCTGGCTTTTGCTCAGTTAGGAAATCCCCCAAACTGGTTTTGTGTCTTAAATCCAGAGCCTCTGACCCCAGACTGGGGAGTGACCAAGACGATTGATAAGTAACCAATACTGAGTGTTTAAGGCAGATGGTTCCACGTGCAAAGGAGTCTAAAATGCTGATGGTGGGAAGGGGAAAAAAGGAGAAGAGGAGATTGATGTCAAGTGAAGAATAAAGTCAAGATGAAATTTCATCCTTTTTATTTTTTTTTTCCTTCTGCATTTTACTTGTGGAAGGCTGGTGTGCTTCCAGAGCATGTCCACAGCATCACAGATCTGTTGTGATCTCACAGAAAAGCAACACACCCACCAGGCTTGGGAGGTCTTCTCCTGCAGGGAAGAGAAAACATCATCCAAAAATTGTTCTTCTACCTTTAGCAAGTCCCTGTTAAACCATTAGGTCAGGCTACAATGACTTTGTCTTTACCAGAAGATTTAAAATGGCAGGCTGGGGTTACTTTAGTAAATCTGTCATTTCCTTTCCTTTCCAAAGGGTGACACAGCCGAGGTGTGTGTCGTCCTTTATGGAGACAGATAGTACTGGTTTCCCTAAAAACTTTGGCTGGTTACTCAAGTCAAACCAGTGCAGGGCTGGGATTTGCCTGCCTTTCCTTTAGCAGTTAGCAGGGAGGTGGTGTGCAACTACTGGCATCTCACCACTGGTTTGGTGACTCTTTGGTCCACCTGCTGTCACTGGACACCTTTGCTGGACACTCTTACAAAGACCTTCAGCTAAAATGTGTTCATTGTGAGAGGGATGAAAGCCTCTTTGGAGGTGCCTAAGACTGCAGGAGCCCACTTAAACTGAGAGTTAGGCAACCAAAGTCACGTGAGATAATCCTGTCCCAAGTACTGACGTGCTCTTGGCATTTTGCTTTTCAGCCCCTGATGTATTCTCACAGTATAATGAGCTGGAATTTCAAAACATGGCATGTTATGCATACCACCTCCTCCCTGGGTGTGAGTGCTTCATGTCTGGACTGTTTTCCTGTCACCAGGAAATGCCTATGTTCATGTATCTGTACATTTGGTGCTGCTCACATACAACTCAGGAGTAAAAAGTTTCCCTGCACAGCTTTCCTGTTGTCTTGCATCTGTTAAAAAATGAAAAATTTATCACAACAATTTGATAAAAATAATAAATTCTTCAATAATTGGTGAAAATATATAAAAGACCAGCTTGCTCTTTTAATGTCTCCACATTTTATCCTTTATGTATTTTTCTTTTTATGTGAGTAAGATTTTTATTATCAGTTCTGAATCTATCTTCTTGAATTTCATTTTGGAAGGAAGAAAGGAGTCAGTGAATCATAAATACTTGTTACAGCTTTTATTTTACTACTGTGCTTATGAATGTTTGATTTTTGAAGTGGGTTTATTTTCTTTGACAAAAAGCCCTTCCTGTTTTGTGGTGTGTGCTCATTGTGCCATCAAGTGCATATCAGTAACTTCATTTGTATATGACTGAGAAAGCTCATGTAAATTAGCATGCATAATGAGCTTTGAAACAATAAAAAAGGCTGAGCTCAATGATCAGTGAGAAACCACATAACCAGATAAAGGAGGAATATTATGTGTAATGTATTTCAATTCCAGACACATATAATGTGTGCCTAGTTGCTACACCTTCAAAACAGAAAATATGGACAGTAATAGAATCCTCAGTGCTCTGCTGTCTCTGTAACACATTTTGTACAGAGTTTTACTCCATTGCTCGTGACCAAGAGATCTTTTTGGTTGCTGCTCCTGAGGAATAATTTCCCTCTCCTCCAAATCAGATCATTTAACTTCCCTGAATGATGGCAGACCCTCCAGTCTGACAGAGAGAACATTGGGTTTCTATAACAGGTAGTTCTGAGTTAAATCACTTCTGCCAGGGCTGTCTTGGGAGGCCATCAAGCCCTGTGCACACACTTCCTACAAGCACCAAGTAAGAGCAGGTGCTCTTGTAAGGGTAATGGCTTGCAGAGACCCATTTCTTTGAGAAGTTTTTGCTAAGCTTAGAAGGAATAGAAAACTTCACAGCCTCAGTAGGAAAATATTTCCTACCTTGCAGGATTGAGCTACAGTAGTATTTTATTTAAAAACTGTTGGAAATGTTGTCCCTGTCATCCCTCATCAGGTAGTACCTAGTTTAGGTCTTTGGAGTAAGTAAAATGCCATCTCTGGACATGATTCTGCTTGTGTCTGACAAACCTAATCTTAATATGACAGTCAATAGGATTTACCGCCATCCTTGCTGGGATTTTATAATGATTAACTTTTTAATGGGAAAGGATAATGAAAGAACCACTCTTTTGAGTTGCTTGCAACTTTTCATTACTATGCCTTTTCTTTTCTGACTTTACTACATTCTCAATTCTCCACCTGCCACAATCTATTCTTAAAGCCTGGTTTTGTAATGTTGAGGGGTTTGTGAACACATTCTTCTTCTGCATCACAGGGGAGGATGAAAAATTGAGAAAGTCTGAAGTACAAAACCTCTGGAGGGAAAACGAGTTTACAAAACTGACATATTTTTATGTGCAGCTTCTGACACCTTACCTGATAAACTTACTCTTCTTGAGATTGTAGGGACTGAACTTCAAGACATACAGAAAATTACTACAGCTTCCAGAATCCACTGGATCTCAGCAGAGTATCCCAGCTGTTAGCCATTCACTAGAGAAGTGGTCTTTCTACAGTTTGATGCAGCAATCAGGCATCAATTATGGTAGCAATTACAACTTGTTGGGGATGGGACAGGCACCCTTTTGGATAAAGAGGCACTTTTTTCAGTTGTTCACAAAGAAAGAAAAAAATGTAGGAAAAATGAATTTAAATTTTGTCCAATGTGTCTGTTCCAAGATCATGATATGTGCCTTGTAAGTGTAGACATTTTTCTTTCACTTAAAAGCATTATTTTATTTAACTAAAAGTGCTGAAGGTCCTTACATGCCTCACGGAGGGATCTCAACCCATCATGTCTGAGTAGAGCTGTCCTATTACCTGAGCATTGTATCATCTTTATGTTCTGATTCACAGTTTACTACCTCAGGGATGTTGGTGGCTACCACGGAGGTTGACTTATGAGTTAATCTTTTTTGTTCTTCTGTGGGATCTATGTCCAATTTTATATTCTCCTCTATCAAAGTATGCTTAATAAGCAGGTAGAGAATTTACCTACTTATACCAACTTCAAAATAAGAGACTACATAAAAAGGAGAATACTTGCTTGAAAAAAAATCAGAAGGCTTAGCTAGGGGAGTTCAATCCTCGCAGATTGCATGGAGACCCTTTGGGGACACACTGGAAGCATTCAAGAAATGCATATCACGTGTGAAGAAAGCCTTAAGAAAGGGTGAGAGGATGCTGGCATTGCTGAACAGCAGAATTAAACAGATTGTTAAAGCAAGAAGACATCCTTCAAAAAGCTGAACTTTCTTCCAAATGAAGAAAAAAGAGTTCAGTGTGTTGGTAAAATGATGCACCTGGGGGAAGGAACCCAATCCCAGTGTATAAAATTACAGCCTCTGACTTGACCATTACATGTCAATGCATTGATCATGCAATAACAAAATCTCAGAATTACAACAGATAATTCTGTGAAATTTCAGCTCAGTGGTGATAAAAAGAAAAGCAAATTGATTCCCTTTAGATAAAAAAAAAGTAAGAACATCACTTCACCGCTAGGTAAATCTGTGTTGACGAGCCTACACAATTCTGGTCCCCACCTGAGGAAAAAAACTCGGAAAGGTTCCCAAAGGAGCTACGCGGATGGTGAAAGGCTGCTGAGTGGAACAAGAAGTACAACTGTGAGCCCTGTAAAACTGTCAGTCAAGGGCAAGGGATAAACAAGGAGTGTTTGCTCACAGTCTTTTCCAGTGTAGGGTGCAGAGGTGAGCAGCAGGTAACCAGCTCTCAATAACAACAACAACAACAACAACAACAAAGGTGTTTCTTGCACATAGCCTGTAATTAGGCTGTGGGATTTCTTGCTGTATTGTGCAGCGGGTGGTAAAAGTTTATAGGACTCAGAAGGAGCCTGCACAGGCTCGTGGAAGACAAATCTACAAAGGGTTATTAAACATCTAGTGATCACCTCTGGCTGAGGAAATGCCTGAGGAGGCCATGAGAACACCAGTGAGAAATACCATCATATGCTTGTTCTGGAGATTTTTGTAATCTTCTCACGAATCTGCTTTTGATCACTGTGGGAGGCAGGACTCTGAGCTGATGGACCTTTGCTCTGACCCAGTATGACTATGCTTGTGCTATCCAGTGGAGCTGTATGTAATTGTAGACGGAGGATTTTTCTGGAGATTTGCAAGGAGATAAAACTACATAGTGCTTTTATTACTATTTTTCCCTGCTTAAAATACTATAAAGGCAATTTGTGAGGGAAATGGGTTCCTCAAATAAGGAATTGTGTGTTAATAGGAAGTAAGACAAAATGCAACTATCAGATGCTTCATCTTTCTTGTTCCTTATTGCCAGTGCAATCAGTTTCCATTTTCTTCACACCAGGGCTTAGTGTGGCACTAAATCACATTTGACCTCATTTGAACTTCTCCTCCACGTTCAATCCTAGAAGCTGTTATGTGCCCCTGTAATTTTCTTGCTAGTTCTGCAACTAATACAAACTCCATGTCACTTTTAAAAGCACTTGGGTGTGTTTGACAAAAACAAAGAACAAGATCCTTGCCTTAGAGTTGCCTTTCAAAAGACGATGTGCAGCTACAGAAAAAGTTGCCTTTTAGATTGCTTTTTATATTGCAAGAACTGTTCAAACAGGGACTCTTTTTAAAAAAAGTATGAGAATGAAGTACAAGAGGATTGAGAGTGACAAAGAGGCAGCAATGAAATGACAAAGTCATGTCTAAGCGTGGTTGAGTAATATATTTAAAAGATGCATAGAGTGCAGAAAAAACTTTATGTGTGGCATTGCACATCATAATGCAATCCAAGCATGAGGAGTCAGCTGGGTCCTGGAAGCCCTTGTATAACTATTGGAAGAGCACTTTGTTGGTTTAGCTGGGTCCCCTGTGAAATCAGTGGGGAGTGCTCCTGCAAAACCTGACTCTGGAGTCCAGTTCCAAGAATCCTGTCATTTAGTTTCCAAAGTTTCACAAGCACTTTTGAAAACTGTGGGAAGCTTTAGTGGCTCTCCCACTTTGTATAGGAAATTATCTTAGTATCAGGAACAGAAGGCAATAGAACTTCTGAATTATTATCCAGTCTTTTAGCTACAGGAACATTCCTCTCCATGAACATTCCTCTCAGACATATGTTTTGCTGTAAATGGCCCCAGTCAGAGGCACTTTCACACATGTATCTAGATCACTAATATTTGTGTCTACTTGTTTTAATCAAGTCTGCCACTATCCCTCTTAGTTGCCACCATGCTGGGTTACAATGAAGTGCAGGTAATTTTGTTATAGACCATTTGGAGAATTTTGTAGTCACCTTACTTCTTTTTTTAATACAAACATTTAGATTCCTTTACCGAGAGACATTTCAGTCCTCAGGGTATGTTTCAGCCTACCAGAGTGTTACAGACAGGATGCACCATGCGCTGCCTCTATTGAGTAACTCTGTGATTCAGAGTGCATTTGCTTCACAGCTACAACTCCCACAGCTCCTGGATCCTCAAAGCTGCAGGGTGAGTAAAGCGTACCCTCAGACGCACTCTTCCTTCCTCCATTTGCCTTGAGCTCCCCGGAGAACAATGTCCTCTGCACTTCTTACTCCTTCCCTACCAAGGGGCAAAGAAGCTAACCACTAACAGCTAATTTAAAAAACTCCCATGATCACAGCTTGTTAAGTTGATTCTCCATCAGGAGTTCTAGAAAGCACTCTTTACAGAAGTGTATATACAGAATAATAAAAATCTGAGACAGAATGCAATCACACTGATGTCACCAAAATTGAATTATTCTGCATGACAGATGTTGGCAATTCTACTAACTTTCAGTTTTGGGTAATTACCCTTCTGGGCTCTCTTACCACCTGGCAGCAGTTTTGATTGATCAACGTGTCTGTCATGGTTGTGTGCAAGATATTTAGGTGGAGTGGTTTTCTCAGATATAGCATCATATGGAGTTGCTTAATGCCAAATTACATACCCATGTGCTCAAGAGGCACCTTGAATGACACTCACAAAAAAAGCTGGTGCCTTGTTAGGGAAGGTAAAGATGAATCTTGCTGGCAATATTAGCATGTTCGAAGGTAATAGGCAGCTTTAAGTAATCATTCTCGCTTCATGTTTCTTCACTTTAATGCCATTCTGCTAATTATCCAGTGTTAGATACTATGATTTCACATCTAATAATGCCTTTCTCAAACAATGATTTAGAGGAATACAATTTTCTGCCTTGATTTAGGTGACAATGACACATAGTACCTACTTAGCATAACTAAGAAACAGGATTTGTACTGGTGTGGAAGATCTGGACACCTTTGATGAATAAGATGTCCTGATGCCTCTGAGGTAGGACCAACAATAAGTGATTGACAGTAGCTAGGTAAAGACATGGGAACTATTCTGTGGAAGCAGAAGTAGTCCAGCACCTTGGTAGGAAATGTATTCTGGAATCAATCTTACTGGGTTTTTTTCCCAAGAATTGATAACAGATGCTTCTCTCTTTTCTCATACGTGGCCTACTTTGAAAGTCAGAGCAAAGTGTACTGCATATCAGATATCAGTGTGGCCCCTGAGTTGCCTTTTCCTCATCATATTAGATAGGACACTCATAACTAATTGAATGTTTTTCTTATTTACGGAGAGTTGTCTCTGGATTTTTAGGCACACATGCATTTTCCTTGGAGAATATTCCTAATGGATGGAGGATTTTTTTCCAGTCACTACCAACAATGCAGTTAATTTAAATTATAACATAAAGTACAGTGAGACAGTAGCTTTGTGCTTATGTCCAAAGACATAAAGACAAGATGATTCTGTGATGCAGGAGGAAAGCAAACTAGGACTATCTTTTTTTCTGTCTTTGTTTTTTAAAGAATGGATGTGAAAAAAAAATCTCCCTTTTTTCTGTCCAAAAGCCCTTTTTATCATTTGCATCACATCTGATTTTTCTTCAGGCATAACATAGTGTTTTTATTGATAATGAACTTACACCTAGCATTTTTCTAGTGTGCTAGAGCCAGAAAATTCTCATGCACAGCCATATGTGTTTTAGAACCATGGTGCTAAAAACTTGAAACCCATTTGTGTTTGTAACACAAAAGCCCCTGTGCTGACAGTTATCTGAGATTTGCTATTGCTGATGAAGCTCTGACAGCAGACCTTCAGAGACCTTCCCTTCCTCCCCAGCTGTGCCTGTGCAGCCTGAGGGCTGCAGCCCGAAGAGTTGCTCATGCAGAGCTGGTGGTAATGCAGTTTCTCCTGGGGAATGTCCTGCAGAACAGCCACAGCCATGCTTTGGAGGAGCACACTGACTGTCAGGTCTTGTTAGCTCAGAGCAAGGTGATATGTCTGACAGCTCTATTTGTATGGGGCTGTACAGCTTCTGTGTAGGACTCCTCTTAATATTTGCAACCAAATCCTGTGAATGTAAGTGACCTAGATCTGAGGTGTGCCCTCACCTATTCCTGACCAGCTGGTAAGAAGCAAAGGGAAAAGTGTTGTCTCACAAATCCTGATTGGTCTCAAGAGAAGCCCTAGTGGTTGCTGCCCTTTGAGGACCTGTTGGTATCTCCAGACTTCTGGAGAAAGCAGACACCCCACACCCCACACCCCACTGAAGGACCCAGCGATTATCAAGAGCTACTCCATGCAAAGGGAAAAGGAACAGGCTGGTCACTGTCTAAAACCAAGTGAAGGAGAGGAAAGGTACTTCCAGGCTCTGCTTCCCCAAGTACTTCCATGCTGGATGTGTTTGTGAGGAATGGCTGCTGGGGACACCTAAGTCTACCAGAAACTACATAAAGATTTGGTTCAAGGAATGGGGAGAGATTCAAACTGTTTGTGATGAAAAACAAATGCACTGATCAATTTGTAAGGTAAAATGAGTGGAAAGGCAGATTTCTCTAACAGCACTTTTCATAGGAGCCAAGCAGAGATGCTGTTGAAGTGATCCACTTGAGGAAAGCAGCAGTAAAACAAAGGATTTAACTTCTGTGCAATTTTATCCCCATCTCTGCTGTGTGCGAGTACCCACTGGAGTCAAAAAATAGGCCCTTCTTCCCTGTGCTGTGCTCTGACCGATACTGGTGTCAGGCTGTGATTGCACAATAGCCTGTTGCATGTCTTGTCTCATTGTGCATCTCATGAGATGATATTAAGCAAAGAAAACATTTCCCTGTGACTTCCAGTAGAATTTGGCAGAAATGCTTGACTTAAGTACTAGCTGGTTGCAGGATGGCAAAAAGGCATGCAGACATTTGCTGAGGGTTCATGATCTAGTCGTATCATTTAACTTGCTGAGATCTTTTCTGATACTGTGGAAGCAGCATTAAAGGCAGAATGGGGCCAACTGAAGCTGAGGACTGAGAGTATCAATACAAATTCTCTACAAAGAATTTTGTGAGCCATAAGAAGAAGTTACCTTGGATGCAAGAATATGCCAGAGTGACTGAAAAGATGAAAAATAAGAAAAGTCTCTGCCTTCTCCATGCATTCATGCATTCTCCTCCTGTCCTCCTCTTTTACTTGCCTTTTTCTTTTTTTAGTTTCTACCTTTCTTTATTTTTCCTTATTATTAGCTAAGTACTTTTGCTTTTCTCTAAAGGCTCGAGGGTTACCCTCTGTTTCTGTTTCAATACAGTATTTTTCTCCCCTCTTTCAATATCTGTTCAGCCTGTTTGCTGATGCTGTATTCCAAGTAAATTCTTCTCAGTCATGTGACCTGCCCCTGTATTTCAGGTTCCATAAACAATGTTAAATACAGTACTTGAATAAATGGAAATTTGGGAAGCCTGTTAGATTAATTGTAACAGAAGTCTTCTTAGCCCTCCTACTTGGCTCAACTTTGAGCAGTCAAGAATAGAAAATTGGAAAATTGCCATCAGAGAGGTCCTTCTGAAAGCAGAAAATGGAACATTGCCTTTTAAAAAACCTTGTCCCCAGAAACCATGAGAAAGGAATTGAAAGAACAAGATGACACAGTGAGGGTGGAATCTGCGCATGTAGGCACTGAAAAACACTGTTGTCATGCAGTGGGTCAGGAAAGAAGCAATGCTCAGTGGGTATGTCCCTATAAGGCCAAGGCATTTTAAACTGACAAGTCTGAATCTGTCACAGAAAATTTGTGTGTTTGTGTAAGGAGCTTGTATCAGATTTGCTCCATTCTGGTCTCCAGGTATCTGTATCCCAGGGCTATCTCCCGTGCATTACTACCACAGCAGAAGATGCCCGGTCTAATCCTGGAGGCCCATGGTCTTTGCCTCTAACTAATTTATGAACTCTGTTGAGGGACCAGCTCCAGGACAGAGCAGGACAGGGTTACAGGAAGGCTGGAAGTCAGGGGTGCAATTTCTCTGTGTGGAATGAACAACAGCTAGTGCATCATCCTGGAACTGGACAGCTGTGGGAGACCCCTGGCCTCAGCATCTCCCAGTCCTAGACACAAGAGTTTTCTTGTGGTGATGTCTGAGATTCGGCATTGCAGTTGTTGCCTCCTGAGAGGAGAAGTGAGCTCTGTACCCCTGCCTTACTTTATGCTGGACATTAAGCATGATGAGTATCTGTAGAAGCAACTTCTGCTTTTAAAATTCCAGTATCCCTGGAATTCTAGGCTTTGTGGTTTTCTTCAAGCATAAATCAAACCCTAAGCCTAAACCTAAGCACAACCCTAAGCCTAAGCACAGCAGTAAAAGGAGAATGTGCAGAGGCTGAGGTGACCAGCACATGGCTGGTGCACATGAGAAAGGTGCAGAAGGAGCAATGTTGGGGCAGTGCCGTTGGCATGCCTTTTGTAGCTGCAGTGTTCCTGGAGCTCTAGGCTTTGTGGGTTTCTTAACCCTAACCCTAAGCATAACCCTAACCCTAAGCAGAACAGTAAAAGCAACCTTTTTCTGTGGCTGATGTGGCCAGCACATGGATGGTGCTAAGGATAAAGGTGTGGAGGGAGCAGTGTTAGTGGAATGCTGTGCTTCCTTTGGCATGCCTTTTGAAGCTGCATCAAAAGCCTTCATCAGTGGAACACACTGACTGCATTTGGATTGTCACTACGAGGGTTTTTTCCCCATGTCCAGTTGCAAGCCATTTTGTAATGCATGTGAAAAGCTGTCATTGGCTTAGTGCCTAGAGTAAAATCTTTTAGCATTAGAAAATACTGACCTTCTCTTTAAGTGTTTTGAACATGATCAGCACTTTGTTAGTGTGAGTGATGAGTCACAAGTTAAGGAATGTGCGCCTATCCTTGGACAGCAGAGAGCGTGTTCGTGGTTGGAAGGAGTTATTGCAAGAAATGAGAAGTGTGTAGTATTTTGAGGCTTCTTTGTGCCTGTCATTTCCCAGAAATCCATTGTTTTTTTTTAGTTAAACTCTTGCTTGAACATAAGATTTGCCTCTCAGATTTGGAGCAAGTGTATTTTAGACATAACGTGATTTAGCTATGATTTGTAGAGTACAAGGTAAAGGTTTGACCTTCAAAGCCTGCTGAATTTGAGAGACATTTGGAAGAAACTTTCTTAAAGCATCTAATTTATAAAGCAAGGATGTGAGCTTATGCACTGAGGGCATTCAAGGTCTCTTCCTCCAGGAATGCGCTTTTGCTGGCTAGAACAGGAGACAAGCAGGGCAATGCAACTGACATGCATTAAAAATCTGCATCATTATTTTAAAATATGAGGTGCAATTACTAGTAGGCAGCCCACTTTTTTTTTTGCCAGAAGACATGAAAAAAACAGCATTTATTACATGAATAATGCGTTTTCCTGTTTTTATATACAATGTGCCATTTCTTGTCTTCATGTACATGAAGATGAAATACAATATGCAGTTAGTAGATTCTGAAGTAAGAGACATCAATTAATCTTGGAGATTAAGTTCAGGTCTTTTTGAAGTGAGTTCTACAGGTTTTTAATATTTTCCTTTTTCTTTCACACTGAAAAAAGAACAAAGTAAAATTGAATGCAAAAAATTAGACCCTTGATTTGGGTAGAAAGGAGTAATGAAAGATTAAATACTCTGTGTTGTAAGCATGGAAATTATAATTGGGCAGGGTTTGTTTAACCAGCTGTGACCTATTAACTTTTGCACAAGAATGATAAGCACAAATTGTACCTAAGGAAACCAGATCCTTTTCAGGGTGAGATTGGTATTCACACTCCCCATTTCCTCTGTTTTACATCACAACCCGTAAATGATACCAGCAGGGTGAGAGCAAGCAGGGTGAGCAGGGCTTCCTCCCAGGGCAGCACATAAGCTGTCCAGATGTGCGTCATCTTCACTGATTTTGGTGGTCAAGGACTGTGATCTGCCTGTCACAGACGCTGTTCTTTCCCACCTCACTGCAGGACATTAAGGGTGACTTCTCTGTAGCCATGCTTGCAGAGGAGTCCCAACACTTTGTCACTCTTCTATGATGTGGCATCTGACTTCTTCAGAGGGAAAAGAAGAACAGCCCACTGCATCTAGATCAGCACAGAAACAGATGAAAGATTTTCTATGCCATTTCCTAAGAAATAGCTAAAACACAGTTTAATCCCAAGTAGAATAAATTTTCTACATTATGTGAAAAAACCCCCAAACCTTAACCCCCCCAAAACATGCTTTGTCATGCTCACAGAGTGACTAGTACTTTTAAAACATGTGTGGCTAAGAGCCTTGACCTAGTTTCATGTGCCAAATCTGGGAACAAAGAAAAAGGCTGGGGGAAGGGAAGAACAGGGTGGCACCACTGCACAAAACCCACAGTCATATATTCTCATCTTTCATCCTGCTTCCAGCCTCTACTTTTAAGACAGCAGTTGCTGCAGGAGTCCTTTACTATCTTCTGTAAGGTAACATTTCTGCTGCACCCAGTGCTTCTGCCTGTTTCTAAGAGACACTGCTAGGGCCAATGTAAGCCAGTAAGGGTGGATACAGACTACTATCCACAGCCTTCTCTTCATCCTGCTGCAGCTCAACTCTGTGTAACATGAAGACAGCAAAATGAGGAAAGTAAGAGGATTCATTTGACCAAACGCAGATTTTGACAATGTCAGCACCTCCCCCGAGTCCCCTGGGAGAGAAAGAGGGACTTCCAAGACACAAAACATGTCATCCAAACCCAGGGGTCAGAAACAAGTCATCCCTTTGAGGATGGAATCTTCTCAGATACAGGTGACTACAATGAGGTGGGCTATTCTCAAACAGTTCCCATTAACATTAATTAATTTTAGTCTTATGGAAATACATATATGTATATATATTTCCAGAAAGATTTACATTATAACTATCTTCTGCTTCTCACCCAGAGTCAGTAGTCAATCCCTCCTTCCTTCCTTCCTTCCTTCCTTCCTTCCTTCCTTCCTTCCTTCGCCCCAGAAGCACCTGGCAACCACAAATGCAAGTAGCAAGAACAGTTCAGAAGATAAGAAAGCAATTTAATTAACTCCTGCTATAGCCCTCCAAATGCAGGCAAGCTGGAAGCTAAATTACTGCTTTCATCATAACTAATTGGCAGTTGCTATCTACAAGGTGATTCTTGGCTTGAGTTAAACAAAACCAGAAAGTGAAACATTAATTGGTAATAACTGATAAGGCAGGGACAAAAAAAGACCAGAGGAGTGCAAAGGGCAGGAGCAATTCTTAATTAAAGCCTTTTCTCCAGCAACTTGCAGCTCTCTTTCTGGCACGAATGCCAGTTTCTGTGGCAGCCTGTGCAGGGCAGGCTGATGCAGATGTGAAGGGTGTGCTGCAGTGATCCCCATGATTCAGTGGTCCGAGTTCCCATGCTGCAGGGGTCCCCATGCTGCAGTGGTCCCTGATCCACATGCTGAAGCCATCCCCAGTTCCCATACTGCAGCTGTCCCCATAGTCACTGCTCTCTGGGCACCCTCACATCTGGCTCCCTCCAGTAGGTGAGGTTTTGCTCTTGGCTTCCTTTGTATCTGAAACACAGAAAAGCAGCATATCAAGTGACAGGAAAGTGAATGTGGCTGGGCCACAAGCTGATGGAGAGATACAAGCAAGTGTCAAAGCACAGGAGGAGAACAGGCAACTTAAGATAATTCAGTGCTATTAAAGAAATAAAAGGGCATACATATGTATACACACATTTTCTAGGATGTGTCAGTGTCTTGGATGTTTTATTTTAAGGTGTAAAAGGACAATGTGTAACTGTTTATAAGTTAATACACTTACATTAGCTTCTTTGAAGAAGTGTAAAAGTGTAACTCTACAAAGTATTATAGGATACTGAAATATTTTCTTGCTGTTGACAAGTTACGGGTTCAAAAGGCACAAACCAGTATCTATCTGAACAGGGTGCACAGCAGATCTCTGTTGATTATCCCAGCAGAGTCAGTGGTCTAGAGTGCCTTCTCTGTCACAAGATGGATGCTCCTGAAGTGCACCATGGCTTTATTCTTTACTCAACATCCTTGTGACTCCAAGAGTAGCAGGAAGTACATGGCATGAACTGCAGATGTATACGTTCTGCAGCTGAACGCAGCTCCTTGGTGTAAATTAATCATGTTTGATTCAGTCCTTGCTGATAAATTAGGATGGCAATCAAGAGTTATTATGATAAGCCACCATTCTTGGTCCTAACTCCCAAATGAGTTCAGGGTAGAAGGACACTGAACCTACAGACTGAAACAGTCTGGGTTGGGGACAGCATGAGCTTGAAACTTAAGTCTACTAAAATAATCTGCTCTAGGATTACTATTATCTCTTCTCTTACTGTGTCCAGAGAAAACTCCTTAATCTAAGAGTAAATGTGCTATGAATGGCCTGTGTACAACTTTTTATGATAATACATAAAATACTATAAAGCTTAAAAGCTTCTCAGGGCAGTCTCAGACAGGAGTACAAAATACAGCGGCTTAGACAACACCCAACAAAACTAGGCAGATAAAGCAAGGAAAGCAGCCCAAACAATAAGCCTGTGACAGGGTTACTTTTCAGCAACTACCAGCCAGATAAGAGCTACCCCAAACTGGTGTAGCTTCACATGCCTGCAACTGGTGTGCAGTTAAACAGCAGGGGAGGGCTGACGAGCACCTTCTCAACTTTTATAGTTCACTGGGCTTGTAACTACAACTTCCAGCTTTTGTCATCATCACAAGCATCTGCCTGAACCTTAACATGTGTTTTCCCGTGTTTCCTGCTGAGCCTCTCTTGCTGAGGAACAAGATGACCAAAAGCAAAACCAGTGTGCTGGGGGACTACTTCTAAACCCATCTGTCTGCTGGTGCTAACAGAGTCACACAGGGAGTCAGCAGAAGGGCATGCCTTGCTAGACACGAGTTTTGAGGAAGGAGATCCTTGTGACATGGTCAAAAAATTGTGCTTTCTGAAAGGAGCACAGTTGATCAGGGTCATCTTGATACAGGGTCATCTCCTAAGCTGTTGTGTGCTCTTTCTCTCCTTTCCTAACTTCCAGCAAGTCACATGTCTGCAACTTATTAACAGGTTTCATTTAAATCTTAAACAAATGAAATTTAAAAGGTAGAACAACCCCCACTACCTAAGCTTAATCATTAAGGAAGAGGATTTACATCCTGAAAATTAGATTATCTGTTTGTTTATCCTTTACATGTAGTGCTGGGATTAGAAGCAAGAACATTTTCGAAGTTTTCTTTCTCTGTATGCCAGCTTTTGCAGGAGGCTCTGTGCACATTCTCCATCCACCAAAAATTGCCTGAAGACTGGCAGAACACACAGCTCAAGGCATTTTCAGATTATCATTCCCTTTACAGACATGTATTTACCTTTACTTAGCAATATGCACTGACCAAGGACTCTGGCCCCCAGAAACACTCTTGCAAACTTACTGCAAATCTGGCATTACCTTCAGGGTTTTTCTTTAATTCTTGCTCCTCTTTTTTTTCCTTGAGATAGACCAATTATGAAGTACTTGTGTCTGATGACAGGGATGTCATCTACGAGACTTCTTAAGCTATAATATTTCCCAGTGAGCTGACCTCTGAGGGCATGCTGGGACATACAGTGACTCAGCCTAAAAAAGGTATAATTTAGACATGTAATATTGCACGGGGCATCATCAGCCCAGATAAGCTCTACCTTTGCTGAACTTCTTTCTGTGTGGACATTCTTGATAACTTCTACAGCCAAATTTACAAGCTGTACTTTCTCTGTACTGTGATGACCAGCATGATAAAAATTGTGAGGGTGGCATTTAAGAACTAAGGTAAATTTTAGATTTAATGCTTTTCATCTTACATGTGTCTTTACAATGCTTTAGAAAAATCCACAAATTTATACAGCAGCCACTTTGTGGTAGCTACTGATACTGAAGTTACAGTAAGGCAGCAGAAGCAGGAAGGAGCTGAGCGAGATAATGAGTTAATTGCAAAACTGGAGATTCGACAGTGTGACCCTGAGTCAGATTTCATCGTCACTGAGCTGTGCTGAAACTCTACTCCAATCCCGGGCTGCAAGCTGCCTCCAGACTCCTCAGTCTGGCCTTACCCGGGTTAATAACCCACCAAACCCGGGTAATAACCCACCATTACCTGGGTTACAGGCAGTCTGCATCTGCAGTGTGACACAAACCCACACCATTTGCAAAACACAGCTTCCTGGAACAGCTGTCCTGCTCACAGCTCTCTCCTTGCCATGTTGTTTCCCAAGGCTGTTTGGATGCACTTTTCCATACGTGGGCATATGAAATGGCAGACCTGGCTGCTGCCCACATGCCATGTTCTTGCCCAGCCTTTTGACAGAGTGGAACATACAGTTTTAGGTGGCTTCACAACAGGCTATGCACTCAGTAGAAAGGAAAAACATAAACTAGGCTACAGGGTTATGCCAAGTGTGGTCTGTTTCTCCTTGAAAATAGACTAGAAAAAGTCCATTTCCTTTTTTCTGTTCTTCTTTATTGGCATTTGTGCTCAATCTCAAGATACTGTGTGCGAGAGAAAGGTCTCAGAAACAGAAACTTACCTGGGAATAAAAACAATAAAATACTGAACATTTACATATGAACACAGAGATAAAAGAATAAAATCAAGTCCCACTCTGTTTGAACTTATGTTTTCTCACAAATTGTTTTACAAGCTGTATTGAATTCACAGGATAGCACATCCCACTCATTCATTCTCTGATCTACTGCACATTATTTCCACTACAATTTATCACTCATATCAATGATGTTTATCTGGTATTTCTGCTGAAGTATCAAAAAAGTGTTGGTGTTGTATGCCTCTGCTTAGCATCCCACCATCAATCCTTTCTTCTCATAAAGAAACCAAGTAGCCTATTTCCTACTCATCAACACTACCTGTAATGTTATCCCACTAAACCACTGAAAATGTTCTTTTCCTCAGCTTGCAAAACAGCTTACAGGCATATTCATAATATTCTGAATAAAAAGTCTGTAAATTCATACATCCACATGAAAAAGATGACCTCAGAACAGTTAGGTTTAAAACACAATGCATTTATATGGAAATGTCTATACTAGATCTATATTAAACATATATTAGACATACAGTAAATGTCTGTATCGGATATGCTTACTAATGGCAATATTCAACAATAATTTTTCTTTTCAGTTTCAGAACTTTACCCTATGAAGAGACAATATTTTCTTCTTAGTATCATGTAGGACTTACGCGTACTCTGAATCTAGCAAAACTAAAACACTTGTAACATTTTCTATTCATATAATTTTTAAAAACCCTCTAGATTATGTACAGTATTACAAACATCTGAACTATGAACCTCCAAAACCTTAAGGAGGTTAAACATTAAAAAACATCTCAACCAGTATGGCAGGCCCTGTAGACAGCTAAGTAAGTCTTGTAAATGAATTCAGAATTATTTTATTAAAGTCTGGTTCATACCAGTCAGTTTTGTTCACAAAATCTGTAGTATTTCCCCAAAAGAGCCTGCAGCTTGCAAATATTTCCTTGTGCACTTGCATAGCTTACTGAGCTGGCAAAAACCTGAGGAGTACATTAAAATAAATAATTTATGCTGGCTATTTTAAAAATGGAATAGGCATTAAGGTTTTGTGTAGAAGGAGTTTGATTTTACTACCTGGTAAATTCTTGAAGGCTGTGCTGAACCTGTGGTGCAGTCAGCACAAGACTGAGAATCACAAGCAGTTTAATACAGGATCTATGTTCTCACCTTTAGACACTGGATAAATAAGAATTTGCAAAAGACAAAATCTATACCCATAATTGTATATTTACATTTATTATCTTTTAAATAACTATCACATCTTCTAAAATTAAAATACGTATAGAAATATTTATTAGAGGAGCCTTTCTCACAGAGCGTCCATCTCTAGCTAGGACCACTGTTGGACACTTCATATGCAAAAGCCCAGAGCAGTTCTGCACCCATCAACCTAACTACAGCCAGAATTTATGTCCACACCTAGGCTGGAAATAGTTTAGGAGCAATGTCCGTTAGCATCCACACCCTTAATGAGCTCTGTGCTTGTGGACTGATGCTGTTTTCCATGCCCCTCTCCATCATGAGCCTTGCAGCCGTGCCCATGGCAGGCCATGGGGAGTGGGTGCAGTGGAAGAAGGAGCCAGGCCAGTGTCTAGACACCCATACCACATCCCAACCTCCTCCCCTCTGCCGGAATTTCCCCGCCTGCCACTGGCTTACCCTTCCCCTTAAGGTAACCACTGAGTAAGTGCAAACACTAACTCAAAGCTGTCGCTTCACCTAGATGCCAAAACCCAACAGTCCCTCTCAAAATCACTTGGGAGCTTCCTGATGTCCTTACATGGCTTTGCAGCCTGCTGTGCAGTGCTTCTCTCTTTCGAGTGAAAGGGTTCAGCGTCCTATCTCAGGGTCCCCATTTGTCCATCTGAGTGGAAATGAAAGCATCTGGAAGCCTGAAGAGGGAAAAAAAAGCATGGGAGTTGAAAACAGTCACCTTTTGAAAGGTGAACTGATAATCTACTTTGGAACCACTCAAATAACTTCTTTAGACAACTTCTCCAACAACATTCATTTTACTCGTTCCTTATGTATAACAAGTATAAATACACAAGGGCCTTGTGGATCACCTTTTGGAGATGAGTTCTGGAGAAAGTTGCACAGTTCATATATTTTTAATTTCAGTGCAAGTATATGGTGAAAGAAATAGTGACAAAACAGAACTAAAAAAATCTCCTCATACTGGCATTAAGGTAATACTAGGAACCATGAGTCTGCCTGCGTCAAACTAGACACGTTGAATGCAGTTTTATTTGTACCTTCAAACCAGGTTGTTCCAATTAGCACACAGTGTTCTGTGCTCAACTTCCAGCTAATCAGCACTGAATAATGTAAAAAATATACCTGTGTCTTGCCAGTACCTTGTTAGTACACAGTACCCCATGTAAAAGCCAAGAAGCAGTAAGTGGGCATAAAACTATTGAGACCAAGCTCTGTTCTACAGGAGGAGAAAAATCTTATTTAATGGCCTTATTCTGCCCCACTTATTATTTGTCAAAATTTTGCGGTGTTTTCAGCTGTAAACTTGATGATGCTTAGGAACTCATGAGAGGTATCTGGATTTTCTCCTTTAGTTAACTGAAGGTTTTCTCCACGGGTTTTAGTGTGAAACCAGAGTCATATAGAACCATTCAACCCAATGGCTTGGGTTGAAAAGGCCCTTAGAGATCATGCAGTTCCAACAGCCCTGCCATGGCCAGGGACACCTTCCACTAAACAAGACTGCCCAAAGCCCTGTAAATCTGGTCTTGAATGCCATCAAAACAGCCAGTCCTCTGTTTCACTCCCAGAATTTCCAAATTTCTTTCACCTGCTGAACTGCTCTGACTTGTTAGACTTAACATTTCTTTCCTAAAATATCATGAACATCAATTCTGTGCTTGCTGTCATAAAGACTGGCAGCTCTTCCTACTAAATCAATGCAGATTTGCAATTCTGCGTGTTTTCATTTGCTCTAGTTTTATGTTGTAATAATTCACTGGGATCATTGGAAGTCACAGACGAAAAACATTTCTCATTGAGTGCAGACATAATGAAACTGTAGCAGCAGCAGACTTAGAGGCAGTACCCTATTTATAAATCAGACAACATTCTCAATATTCAATCATCTGCAAATAAAATATGAATATTTACAGATAGTCACATTTTCAAATATGTACAAATAATCGTTTCTCTAGATTACTTGTCTGAAAAATCCGTTTGCCTCCCCACAAATGCAAAAAACTACACTCATTCCCTCACAACTCCTATGTTAATCCCACTGGCTCTTGGTATGAAGGAGCCTCAGAAATTTTTGCATATTTATATAAAAATAATCCTAATTTTCAAATAAGAACAAGTGGTAATTTCCCAAGCAGTTTAAGTTATATTTCGAAAGTGTCACAGGCACTTTGAAGTCCAGAGGTGCTAAAAAAGCACACTAATTCCACTGCAGATCAAGGGGAACTATTGTTGCATGTATAGCAGGAAAGAGAAAGATCAAAGAGGGAAAAAAGCACCATATTTTGAGGGTTGACTTCCTTCTCTTAACTAAGTACTAACTTGACTTGGGTTAGTGGCAGCTTGCAGATATGTCTACCAAAGAAAGCCTTGGCTCTGTTGTAGAAATTTGACTTACTGCCCAGAGAACAACTCTTCTGAGCACAAGGAATATAAAACATGCATTAAAAAAAACAGTGGTCAGCAATTGCCTTAGAAGTAAGTGGGCAGACATGAGCAGTGTCTTCCTGAGAAATATTTCAGCCTATGAACAAAGGCACTGAGGCACTGAGCTGGGCACTGAGCTTTCAAATACATGGGATTTCATCACTCTGAAAGTCCTGGACCGCTATCAATCAGACTGGTCTGCATAAGGACTTACTGCACAGCCAGTCTGGCCTGGTTAAACCTGTGCCCTTCATGGCACAGCCCATGGGTCTTGGCTGTCAACCAGCCAGGCAGTGGCAGGTGCTGCAGAGCACACAGCTCCCCTGGCATCACACAAACAGCTTTCCTTGACACAGGCTGAAGGGAAACACCACGGACCTTGCCCTGTTTTGGGTGGGCAACCACACCACTCAGAGCACTGGTGGGTCCCTCAGCGCAGACACAGCCTGTGACATCGTGAATCCATCTCCTTTTCCTATGTAAGGAGGCTTTACAAGATTTGTTTCATTTCTATGTATTATTCTATAATAACATGCATGAACACCTTATCACTGCCTTTGTTGGTTGTATTGATTGCCTCTTGTATGTGAGTTTGATAAGTTAGCTAATACCCACTGACAGTAAATCAGCAAAAACTGATTCAGAATGGATGCAGCAGCCACTAAATGATTTACAGAGGAGAGGAGACATCTGAAAACGAAAAATAGAGTTACTGCCATTCTGTGGGAAAGAAACCATTCTGCATTTAGACAGTAAGAGAACTCCAAATGTTTGGAAAATCAGTTCTTTTCAATGGGTTGCTCAGTTCCCCATGAAGACTTCAGTGCTGCAGGATCTGATTAGAAATGAAGACCTGTCTGGGAGAGGGAATGGAAACCAGACTGTGGGATGAAGCAGACCCTGACCAGCCCAAGGAGGCTGCACAGCTGGTGTCAGTGCCTGGGTGCCCACCAAGTGGCTGCAGAGTGCAGCAGTCCCTTGGGACATGGGCTGTGTGCTGCCAAAAGTTGCATTTCAGTGCTGCGAAGGTTCCTGCTCAGCAGCAAGCAGGCAGCTCTGACCACACACTACTAAGCTTTTTTCTGGGGGACTGTCAGGGTATCAATTTGTTTGGGCCAGTGCATCTCAGCCATACAATGCAGAATCTCTGTCCTGCTTGTGCCGGAACAGGATGCAAACCATGTAGTGGTAGAGCAAGTCTGTTCTGGTGCAGTTGACAGTCTCTGGGGTGAGTGCTGACCCTAGGACCTCTTTTACAATCATCTCCAATGTAAGGAAAGACAGTGTGTAGGACGCGGCTCTAGAAACAGCAATTCATGCTCAGAAGCTTGCAAGTCAGAGCTGCAGCTGTGTGTGATGTCTTTCCCTCCCCTCCTTACGCTACAGCTATGAGTGACCCAAAATGAGACAACAGAGTATCACGATAACATATATTTTTCATTTCTGAACTCAGAAAAAAACTAGTGGTGTGTCACACAGGAAATGTTTTAGCTTCATTCCCTTAGCTGGTTCATCTCCAACAACTTTTGAACCCTCTGACTAATTTTAAATACATTTGACATAAGAACAGAGGTCTCAAGGGTAAAAAGTTCCTTCCAGTTTTGCAAAATCAGCGTTCAGCTAGTGAAGAGAACGCCCTGCTCAGGGAAAAGGCAAGGAGGGTTTCATCCCTGGCTGTTTTGTTTGGCCTCCTCAGCTCCCGGGAGGCAGCAGCCAGCTGGGTTCCCAGCATCACAGCCAGGCAGTCAGCATGTGCACAGCTTCAAACCTGCTGCAAAACACAGTATTTCTTGCCTGGCTAGACAGCAAACCACGGGCACTTCCCATACTCAGGAATGGGCTGAGGATACTCCCTGGTAGTGAGGAATTGAGCACAGGGTGCATCAGGGATGCAAGAGGGGGCTGAGGGGAAATGGAAGAAGTGTACTAAGGAACATGGAAAGAAATGTCAGTATAAGCACAGAGAAGGCACAACAAGCCCCAAAGAATCTCTCTTTGTTTATAAATTCAATATTGAACACAAGATCACTTACCTCACCACTGTAAGGCAGCTGTCTCTGGAAGAGACACAACAGCTGCATAAGAAAATGCTGCATAGAACCCTACAAAAACTTAGCATGTATAAAGCAAGGTCAACTCCTGAACACCATATATTAAATACAAGATGCTAAAAAAAAAGGGAAGTCAAATATAAGATGAGGAAGAATAATTTTGGTAACCCTGGAAGGTAGCTTTTGAACCAGGATTATGGCATCAGGATGGCGTGGATGTTTCCCATTGCAAATAGTGTTGACCATGCTGGTTTTGGTAGTAGAAATTCATGGTTTCACCCCCCCAGAAGAATGCATATTTCAAGGTCAGGTTGTGATTGCTAGCCTTTCCGCATACCACAGGCTTTAAGATTTCACCTGTGCCTTTTGAATCCAATTCATCTCCAACCTCCATCAGTCTCTCTTGTGTATTTTTAGCTATGCTTCATCACTTACCCAACTCTTAGACTTTGAATAGATCACTGATGTGACACCATTTATTTTTATGTCATATGCTAATACACACCCACTGCAGTTCCTGCAGTCATCAGTGATGCTCTTCCGAGTATTGTTCAGGACTGCCACCCAGTTGATTATAAGCAGAACTAACAGATACACTCTTGGGGCTAAGTCTGACAAACCCCATTACTAGTAGTGCAGTGTGAGGAAGATGCCGCTAACCTTTCTGTCCAGGGTATGGGGAGGCTGGATCCAGTAACAAAATGAGGCTTGCTGAATGTCTGCCAAAAGAGCATTTTTCTGAATGACCTGACAGGCCAGGGTAAGTTACATCTTCCTTATTCCAGATAGACACAAGAGCTAAGGAAAGGGAAAACATCGTGTTAGGCATTTCCTCTGCTGTTCACTTTACATAAACTGCTCTCTGTTTTGTAGTACTTCAGCAGCTCAAGTAAAGAAAGGAGGAGTAAGGGAAGGCATTCTGTTATATTTGTATGCATTATTATCATTAAACATGACTAAATGTAGAGACCAAGGAATTCATTCATGTTTAGTGAGTTGTATGCTCAGTTCTACTCAGTAGAGCAGAGTGCTAGAGAGTGCAGCCAAGAGCAAACAGGCTGGGAAAGGAATAGATATCAAATAAAACCTATTTGGTTTTCCTTGGTGTATTTTTAATTACATGCCACCATGCTGCAAAGTATAGGTCATGACTGAATTGATGGCAAAAAAGAGACCTTGTGGAGAGCTTTAAGAAGAAATGTCCATGGCCTGGCAGTCTGTGATACTGTTTTTATACACCTGTACAAAGAGGAAAGGATTAAGTATGCAAAAAAACCATTGAAGACTAAACTAATTTTCTTCCATAATTTAATACACATCTTTTTGCTTATTCTACAATTTAAATCGTTCACCTGCATTATATGATCTCTTGTACAGACACTAAACTTTCCAATATGATTGTCAGTTTCTTGAATGCTGAATGGTAATCTACATGGAATATATCTGCAATAAAAGCAAAATTATCTATCAAAATGGAGCATGACAGAAAGAAGCCAAACTGATGATAAAAGGAAAACTGTGATAAATTCAGAAATACTTTTTACTTCTTTCCCCCTTTAAATTTAGAACAATAGCAGAATTGGTCACCCTAGTCGTTAATTGATATTGGGATGATGCTTTAGTTTTCAAAGGAATTTTGTAAGAAAAAGAATATTTTCTCATTATGTTTTGTGGTTGACTTTACAATGATTCATTAACTCCTCCAAGATGATCTTGGTCTATGCCAGTGAAAAATCTGCTTGTTCAATTTAATCATGCCTTGTTTCAAGTATGGGTTACTAATGCAGGGTTTAGTGCTGCTGTACTGTCTTCTGGGCTCTGATATCCACCACTGCTCTAATTCAATCAGCCGCTTAAGTTTCATTCCAGGTTGCTTGCAAGGGCTAAACTTGTTAGGAGCAGCCCAGCTTTCACAGCAGGCTGGACTGTATGCAAGGGGATAGGATGCAAACAACAGCACAGGTCTGCAGGTGGTCGAAAAGGGAGTCCTGCTGCCCAGGCTTAGCCACAGGGAGCAACTGACAGAATGCCCTCCCTGAACCCAGTAAGAGGATTCACAAGTTGTTTCTTTCCTTCCTCCTAAACCCTGATATAAAATACTCACACACACACACACAAACTGGTGTATTTTGTATGCATATACACACATATTTACCGACTCTTTAGAGTAAATCAAAGCAACTGTAAAATCTACTTGTTCCAGTCACTTTCCCCAGAGGAAGAGGGAAGATAATAAATAGCCTTTTCCTTGTGCAGAGATTGGGTCCAGTAGTCATGGAGTTGAAAAACCAAGACCAAAGAGGTCACTTCATGAAGTGCAGCTTAAATCTAGGAGAATAAACTTTCTTTGTGCTCAAAATTGGAAAACTGTCACAACAGTTTCTGAGGTCCTGTTTCAGTACCTATGGGGTTTGGGGCAATCGCTTTCAGGTCAGGTCCCTCAGGAATCCCTCACTTTGAATGAAAATGCACTTTTGTTGCAAAATTGCCAGTGTTCTACACAGATGCAGTGTTTTCTTCACTTTCACTCCTCAACAGCTTCAAATTAGTATTATATAATCCCGAAGTACGCAAATGAAAAACAACTCATGCAGCGTTTTGTATTTCTGCATGAATCATTTTGGTTTTTTTATACACTGAAGTTTTAGTGGCTTATGTGTGAGCCTAAGCAGACTAAAGACTTGATCCTATCTGATCTAAAGAGATTATGTCCCATAAAACATAAAAAATAATCAGTCTATCTTTCAGAGAGCTGTCATTTTCCAAGAGAGACGTAACGAATATTGGTGGGATGGAATATTCTCCATGTGAGATGTAGATTCAAAGAGCACAGGTCTCAGGTACAAATGGAATGCCCCAAAACCCGCTTCCACTGCAAAAGCCTTATATAACCTAAAACCAAAACCACATGGATACATTCAAAAAATTACCTTTTCTTCTACTGTAAACGATACACATCTAGAAACCTACATTCATCAGGTTCATTTTAGTGAGACACTTACATTCAACTGATAACATTTCTTGGCATCTAAAATGGTGTGATGGATACAAAGCAAATGAGTGTTGTCCAAGATAGCTGATGATTGCTCAGGATTGCCCATTCAATTGACACGGGCACACACACAAAGGGCAGTCATTTGCAAGCCTGTAATGCCATAAGGAAAAATAAAGGGAAATAGGCTAACTGTTCCTTTTTAGAAAGAACAGCCTTTGGCAGAGGGATGAATAACCCTATTTTAGACTAGAAATTGGGCAGAGAGGAAGCTTAAACAGACAAGTAGAGCTCATAAACATTATTATGAGTAAAACAGTGATTTCATACTGTCGTACTTGGACACAAAAAGAACCACGTAGACACCGTTCTGTCAGCATAGGAGCCAGGGCCAAAAGAGGGGCAAAAGAGGGCCTGGCCTCTTTATTCAGTCAGTTATATATCTTTTTAGAGACAACTGTGCATTGGAGGATGGGGTTACCACCTCTCAATGACACTGGTCAGACCAAAAGTCTATCATATTTCTCTGCCTTACGAAAAGAATGAAAACAATAAAGATCGGTTGGGTAAACATGGCCTATGTTTACAGAAACTGCGTGAGAAATTCTATTCCAGGAATGAAAACATTGAAAGACTGCAAAACTCAGAGCGACATCATACCTTAAGAAACATTTACTCTAGATGGCCCCAGTATGACACAACCCTAACACAACCTCCCCCATCAAATGAATTATGAGAGCAGTCCATCAGCAGACAGTAAACATATGGTCTAGATGCAACCACTAGCTCAGGAAACTTCTAAAGCACCAAGTGTCAGAAGCTGGGCACTGTTCTGCTTTTAGTATTCCCTCCCGACAGATCCATCACTGCACTCCTTCAGATGCAAGACCACAGAAATATTGATCTGGTCTGTGATGCTTCATCTCATACAGTGTAAGATGTCAGAAAGAAAGGCTTTCACTTTTCGGTACAGAGTACAAAGGAGTAAGATACTCCCTTGCTTCCTCCTAGCATCCAATTTGGTGTTTTATCAGTCAAGCAATCAGGTCACAGAGAATCTATGCTGTGAGAATGTGATAAAAACACAAAGATGACCTAGAAGACATAGCTCTTAATCTCTTGAAATCAGGTGTCATTCCCTGCCTGCAAAGTAAAGGAAAGGTGAGGAGACAAAATAATACATGAAAGACGCCGTGTGCATCAAAAAAGGATCATATGGGGCATATAGAGTCTTAAAACAAAGAGCACTGTGTTATTATTACAGATGGTGCTCTCAGTTAACCAGTATAGACATGTAAAGAGCCTGTACAGAACAGCCATCAGCACACATCAGCTTGTTATTATGTAAAGGGGAAAAATAGAGAACAATAAAAGTTATTAAAAAGGTGACTGTGTCAAACGAAACCAAAAAGAAGAAAAACTCAAACTAAAGCTGCACTATCTACCTCTAGTTTTCTACCAAAGGATGTTCCTTGTCATCAAATGGTAGAAGAGGAATACTGAGAAACTGAGAACTGGGGAAACACTGAGGAACAAAGAGAAGCAAGGGGGCTCTAAGTAACAGTACACACAACATAAATGTGTACTTTTAAATATAAATGACCTTCCACTCCAGGAATAGAGAGACAATCAAGTAGTGGGAGCAATTCTGACAGGTCTGACAAAAGCTATTTTATGAGGTAGAGGATTCCACAAATATAGGTGCACTCACTACATTAGCACTGCATAACAGGAAAAGAGATCACTAATCTTTCTGATGTTCCAATCTGAATCTGAGCCTCTACCAGTTCATACTGTAATGAACTATGAAGTTCATCACATCAAAAGAAGATGTAAAAACATCACCTCCAAGTACCACATTAAATAAACTGTATGGGTTTATATTAATATTTAGACTGACTGAACCATCCTCTCTAAAATGAAGATAATGTTATGCTTACTGGCCCTACATATGTGTCTGACGTCTTACTTTCTGTCATAACTTTCCACTCAGTTCTCATACCAGAAAATTACAATTTAGTGCTATTTTCCAGGGATTTCTAAGTATGCCACCTCAGATGAATATGTCCTCTTTGTCCTGTTCCCAAAAGAAATGCAGCCAGGCAATGATCCAGACTGCCCATCTGTCTGCTCTAGATAACTTTTAAAGCATTTGATTAATGTTAATGATATCTGACACAGAGACAGAACTTTCAAGATACTAAGTTCCTACCCGTTTCATGAAAAAAGGTAAGTGAAAAGTTTCAGTGTAACCTTACCCCTTATTAATTACCAGAAAATATTTGTGTTTGTATGTATGCATGTGTATAATTGAAGGAGAAGCTCAACCAGCAGTAGCTTAACTAGAACTTCTATTTTATTAGAAAGCCGAGTATCCAAACAAGATACACAAATTGCCAAGAAAAGAGACCTTCTTGCTTCACGGAATTTTTCGGATTGAAGTAGATTAACCTGTTTGTTAGTTTGGTCAAGAAAGTTCCACATGTCAGATTATAGTTCAAGAAGTTCTTATTTCAATGAAAAAGAGTTGTGACAGAAAATAAGATTTTCCACCAAACTAAGTTGAGTGGTCATGGCTCACATATCTTAAGGATGTCTAGGTTTTCAGCTGCTAAAAATAAATGCTGCTGACTTTTTGATACAGACTCTGAATTTTCAAGAGGAAAGTTAGAGAAAGGGTTAAGGCAAAGAAAAACCGTGACTGAAATGTCATCTATCCTACACCCAACTTTGCTATTGCAAGCAATCATATCCCACAAATCCTTTACATAAATGAATCAAGCCCCACTTTAAAACTGTTAGTTTTGTACCCTTTGCTCTTTCCCTTCCCGGACTTTGTTGTCTTATTCTTAGAAATCCCCTATTAATTTCAAGATTAAATTTATTCACAGTGATTAGATCCATTTGTTCTGCTGCCAAAATTGGCCTTTAGTTTAATAGCTTCCCTCCATTCTCAGTGCTTATCTTTCTGGTGTATTTATGGAGAAAAATCTTATCTTCTCTCAGCCTTCATTTTTGCTAGGATAAACAAGCCAATCTATTTCATTTACTTTTGTAAAATGTGTCCTCTATTTTGCCCCAGCATGCCAGTATATCATCTTTGCCCCTATTCCAGGCTGAATTTGTCTTACCTGAACACAAATCTCCAAATTATATTTAATAATCCAGGTAAGACCTTACCAGAACCACATACAGGCATCAATTTCCCCTCTATCTAAAAACTCATTGTCTGACTCATAGTAAGAAATAATGGCTTTCCTGCCCATCATGGTTGTGATATGTTGGCACTTTACAATCATCCCATGGCCAGCTCTACAACCAGTTCTTTCTCCTCCTCTGTTGCCTCCAAGTAATAAGCTCAAAGCCCACAGGAGAAATTTCTATTATTATGCATAACCTTAAGATTTGTGGTTTTGATGCTTATCTCCTCTCTACTGCTCTAATCCTTAGAACTGTGAGTTCTTCCTGCAAGGTATTCCATTTATTTTCCATATCAGTTTTATCCGCCAGCACTGCAACGTCCTGGATTTAATAACATCTCCATATGTTTTCTACTGAGATAATTAATAAAACTGTCATGTAATATGGAGCTGAACAAGAAGAATTTCACCAATAACCTGCCTCCAAGACAGCAATTCAACACTACCCTTTGTAGTCTCCCCGTTACCTCAGTCCTTATCTTCTTTGTCTTCCTGTACAAATTGTCATCTCCTCCAGCTGATAACTCCATAAATGACACTGACTTCCCTTGCCTATCTTATTTCATTATCATTGTAAAGATCAGCAGAGCCAGAGCAATTTTGGTATTTTCCTACCTCTGGTGGTGAACAAAATTTGTACTTCTTGTGTGCCTGTTCTTATATTGCACTGCTTTTCGTAAGAAGGCTGTTAAAATATTTAACTGCTTAAAACTCTGCAGAAGGAGGCATCTTTGTGTTCATTTGATCAGTAAATTCTGCCTGCTCCTTTTGACAAAATTTTGGTATTTTCACTGGGAAAAGGTTTTTCCTGTCAAGCTTTGAGGAGCAGCATGGCCTTAACTTTTGAAACTAAACCCATCTCCCCATCTCCACATGCAGGCAAACAGCTCCTACAACACAAATGCAGGCACACTCCTCTCTGTATTTTTTCCCAACTATAGTAGGTAGTCTATTTAAAAGAACTCACTTTTTTCCCCTACAGACCACACTTCTCTGAAATCCCCACAACTAAAACAGCACTGATCTAGCTAACTACGGCTTCCCTGTTACCAACTCCATCAGGTGATGGCAGAGTGTGACAAGATCCAGGAGAATGGAGAAGGAATCCAGGATAAAAAACTGTTTTCCTCTGCCTGCCTTTTCTCTTCATCTGCTTCCATCTCTAATAGTGACAAAGAAATCTCTTGCACCCACACAGGGTCTTCTATCAGTCCCTCAGCAAATAACTTCTAACAAAAGGATAAAAAGAAAAAGGAAAGAGAGAAATAATTTACATATAGATAACAAAGGCCTTTAAATACTTCAGGGAACCATTCAAAAATTAATTGTAAATCATGACTGGATTTGTTTCTGACTTGCTACCCATTCAAGGCCAGAATTGTGCCCACCCTGACCTATCCTGGCCCCTAAAAATATACTGGCATTTTGTCTTTTGCTTTGAAGGTAAAAGACACTGAACCTATAAACTTGGCTTTGCTCAGAGCATATTTTACCCATAACAAATGTTATTTTATCTATTTTTTATATCTAATGAAAGATATTTATCTTTTGAATCAATATTCAGCAGGCTTTTAGCAGTATATACCTCTCTAAAGTATATATACTTCTGTAACCTGGTTCTCTTATTACTAGCTGGGGCCATTCTTCCTCCAAAAACTGCAGATCCCAGCACATGCACCAGTGTACCTATGATGCTCCCAAAATGGAAACAGCGAACACCTATGATCTGCAGAGCTGGACCCCTTTTCTACTGATGATGGAAGCCTCCAAATGAAGAGAAACCCTAGGAAATAAAAATGATCAAAAGCTCCAGATTGGTCATGTGGAAGCTGGAAAGACAACGGTCCATCATTTGTTGTACTGTGGAAGTGGTGGCAGGAACAGCTCCTGGCTCTGTGCACGGAAAGATGCTCCTTCTCTGTGTCTGTCCCAGCCTGTACAACTGGGCCACCCTGCTCATAGCAGATGGCAGATGTGGTCACTGCTACAGCTGAGTGGCTTCACACTTTGCTACTTATGACCAATGAATCACAGATCATAAGAACATGTGAACACAGCCATGCAGTTATTAGTAATAAATGTTTCGATTTCAACACCAGCCATTCCCCACATCTTCAAAGCTACACTGAAAAAACAGAGTTTGGAAGACAGCACCCCAAAGTTCAGTGTCAAAAGCTGTGCAACTTTATTCTGTCCCTCTTACCCAGTACGTTACAATGTGCTCCTGTAATTCTCTGACTCTGGATGGGTGGGACAGGAAACTCATCTTTACATGCTTCTTCACAGAGCTGCTACAAGGAGAACAGCATCTTTCCTGATTCCAGTGGGAACAGGAGAAGTAGAAAGCAACAACTAAGCTGACTAATTAAAAAAACCTGGACCTGCTAGAGACATCCAACATCAGTAATTTCATTCACAATAATTAGCATTTGTCAAAATTATACCCAACCAAATTTGGAGTCCTACACCAGGAAATGGTAGATATTATAGTAATAATTTGCTTCAGCTATAACAATATTTGCTTTAATGTCAAGTCTTTTTTTTCTTTGCAGACTGTACACACACACAAACACAAAATCTGGAGACTTATTGTGACCTCACAGTAATACCTCAGTATTAAACATGTCTGGGTACCTTCTCATTAAGCTGATTGTTTCTACTTCCTGCCATCATGAGGTCAAGAGTTCTACCTTTCTGTCATTTGCAGGAAAAAAAATCGTGTTTTAAAGGTGGATAGAGTGTATCTTCACCAATCTTAAGCAATAAGTAAGTAAATTAAGAATCACATAGCTAGAATTTAACTAGGAAGTGTAATTGAACTAGCAAGACCACACTGGGGCATTCTACTTGAAAGAGTTATTACTAACATAAGCAAAATAGAACTTACGTTCTTTTGAATCCAAGAACTCTAGAAAGTTCTGGGTTTTCCATAGTTAGCCACTTATCAAGTATTAGCTGCAGTACTTGTTTTTCTAGATTACCTCCTTTAGAGTCTGTTTTTGGTCTGTAGATGCTGTGGAATTCCTGGTAGACACACTCAAGAGCTTTGAGAACTGCGCTCACCAATCCAAGAGAAGGGTGAAACTCCAGCTAAATAAATGTTCCACAAAGTAGATCTTAAAACCAACAAAAACAAAGAAAGAACAAATAGGTCTCAAATAAGGGTTTTATTAATTGTCTACATAAGAAACCTTGCAATAGCTTCATTTGCAAGAATAAACTGCAATGCTTTAGTGCACATCAGATGTCAAACATCAAATACGAAAATAGAACTGTAGTCGTAATAAAGGTAATTATACTGGAACACATCTAAGCTGTCTCATGTGCTAATGAAAACAGAAAATGTTTAAAATTCTCTTTCATTAGCTGACGTGGTTTATTAACCGCATTGTCACAGCTACTACAATTATGCCTGCCCATTAAAACTGCCTGCACTTGGAAATAAACCCTCAGATAACCAACACAAAATCACAAGGTCTGTGGGGAGAGCAAGGGGCTCAAGACAGAGGCAGGTATCCAGAAGGGACCTGAGGCAAGGAACTCTTGGCTTCTGGGTGTGTATCAGCTGCTCTGTGGCTGCTCTGCATAACCCCCCATGTTGCACAGCTGCGGGTTTGGGAACAAGGGGAGTTCTGTACTGCAGGTAGTGTGTGGATTCCCTATGTGAAATCACAGTGCACACAGATCCAGCTGGGCAGCTGTACTCAGAAGAGTAATAGACGGTGGCCAAAGGGCAGGGAAAGTTGTACCGCCAGGTCAGGATACCGATGCAGCAATCCTGAGGCCAGGCTAACCTCAGTAATTACTTCCATCATTACTGTTTAATATTCTGTACCCATAGAAATACTAATGCTTCAGTGCATTGCAAGATGCGGTTACCAAATCCATTGTCATGAAAGGGCAGTGTAAAGCTCGTAGGGGAGGAATCACTTTTCTCCCTATTTTTTTTTTCTGGGTATCTAAATAGCTTGAGACTTTTTATCTATTTCTTGATTCACCATAAGACTGCGATTTTTTCAAAGAGTCTTACTTTCGGGTGTTGGATCCTAAATTTTTTACAGTCAGTGTGGTGACTGGATGCCAGGTGCCCACGAAGCTGCTCTATCACTCCACTTCTTAGCAGAGCAGGAGAGAGAGAATATAATAAACTTATCATAGGGAGAGATAGGGACCGGGGAGATCTCACCAGTTATTGTCATAGGCAAAACAGACCTGACGTGGGGAAAATTAATCTATTGACATTCAAAGTCAGAGTAGGATAATGAAAATAAAAACTGAATATTGAAACAGCTTCCTCCCACCCCTTCATTCTTTCTAGGCTGTACTCCACTCCTGATTTTCTCCACCTCCCCCTACCTGTGGGACAAGGGGGTAGGGACCGGGAGTTGCAATGAATTCATAACATGTTGTCTTTGCCACTCCTTCTTCTCCAGTGGCAGGAGTCCTCATCATCTTCCCCTGCGTGGGGTCCCTCCCACAGGAGACAGTTCTCCACAAACTTCTCCAACCCACATCCTTTCCACAGGCTGCAGTTCTTCTCAAACTGCTCCAGCATGGGTCCCCCACAGGGTCACAAGTCCTGCCAGCAAACCTGCTCCAGTGTGGGCTTCTCTCCATAGGCCACAGGCTCCCAGCATCTTTCAGGCATCCACCTGCTCTGGTGTGGGGTCCTCCATGGGCTGCAGGTGGATCTGTGCTCCACCATGGCCCTCCATGGGCTGCAGGGGCACAGCTGCCTCATCATGGTCTGCACCAGGGGCTGCAGGGGAATCTCTGCTCTGGCGCCTGGAGCACCTTCTCCACCTCTTTCTTCACTGACCTTGGTGTCTGCAGGGCTGTTTTTTCTCACTCCTTTCTGTGGCTGTAATTGCTGTTGCACAGGTTTTTTTTCTCCCTTCCTAAATCTGTTATAGCAGAGGCACTACCCCTGTCACTGAGGGGCTCAGCACTGACCAGCAGTGGGTCCATCTTGGAGCCACATGACATTGGCTCTGTCAGACATGGGGGAAGCTTCTAAAAGCAAACAAGTCTTGTGGATACATTCCCTTTGGGCCTCCACCTAAAACTTACCAATAAACACAGTGACGTTAGCCAACAAAATTCACATATAGCTAGAAATCAAGGCAAAAATCAACTATTCTTTATTTAATGAGGAGTTAGAAAAATTTTCTATTTTTATATATATATGTAAAAGTTTTCATGTCAATTATCTATGTACCCACTCTAGATGAATCATTCATGCTAAAATTATTTTGAGTCATTCATATTGTTTCAGAACAAAATTTGAGATCCAGTGATGCTGGCAACATTCGTTTTTTATTGCTAGCAATGTGGAAGCACTGGTGGCAACAGCAGCACAAGAGCAGCCTCTTGTACCAAAACCCCAACTTCTGTCTGTGGACTAAAAACCACATTACAAAAGTTAGCTAATTAAGCTTTCCAACCTGCAGCCTCTGAAATCAAAGCTCAGAGGAAGGAAATACCCTGTGATGGGATACAGAGGAAAGCTGATGCAGATTTTTAGACCTGAAGAAAAATGTGAGGATTTGAAATGCTGTGCATTAATTATTAGCACAGGAATTCCCACCTATCTGAAAATTTTCAAAGTGCACTCCAAAGGACAAGCTTTGTTTACATTCTCTTTAAAGTCTCTTCTCTCTTACTCGAAACATGACTGGTTCATTATCCACTGCATTATGGAAAAAAATTAGATTATCATTTTATTTACCTTCCATGCTTCTCAAATACTATTTCTAGTTGTCTCAAACGGTAGCAGATGGGGCTTCAACATGACATATGTAGCTCTGCAATCTTTCCAATGTTTCATTGCTTATGTTGAGGAAATGATAGCTTTTTGCTCTTGAGCTTCAGGCCTTCTATTTACAAAACATCCATGGACTTAATTTTTAAATTAGTACTGACCCACCTTAACACTGTAAGCCCATGCAAGCTTTAATCAAAGTTTCCCATTATGGATTTCAGCTACTTGCCCAAGATGGCTATACTGTAAAGTCAACCCACTTGTTAATTTACTATGTCCCTCAGCAGTGGGGTGAAGTTGTAAACACATACATTCATCTTTGTAGGTGTTAACATACATTAAAGCTCAAGATCAAATCCTGGATGTTTATGCATGATGTCAATAATCACTTGGGCCAAAGTGAATCTTTCCTCTGGCTCCATAGCATTCTGATAAGCTTCAAAGTAAACATAAAAAAGCTGAAGAGATACCCCAAAGGACATTTAGAAATGTTTATTTGCTCAAATAGTCATTATTTTTTGGGGAGAGGTTTCTGAACATAAAGGTTGCTGCCTGTATCAAACCACCAGTAACCTGCTGCAGCATAACATTTGTGGTACAGGATATTACTGAATGCTTCATCAGAAGGCTCAAGAACAGAACATAGAATAAACCACTCATGGGAAAAATTTCTTCCCAATCTTGCAAAGTTAACATTAGGGTTTTTTCTACTGAAACATGAAGATTTCTGATACACATTTTTCCTTTTAAAAAGTAACAGGCAGTGTACTTACTGCTTTAAAAACACCTGCTTCTTTCAACAACTAATCCATTCTCATATATTTGAAAAGCTCCATGTCCCTCAACCTGAAACCTGTTGATTCTTCCAAGACTTTCTGTTACCACATTTGGCGATGACTGTTACTTTATATTTTTTGGAAAAACTCTAAATTAATTGAAGGTATAATTAAAGATGCAGAAAGACTCAAGCCCTCCTAAGGGTCCTCTACCAAGAATAGCTGTTCATTTTAAATAAAAATTTTAATTACAAATGCCCACAGCTTAGGTCAGAAAAAGAAATGTTCCAAGAACAACAGCACGTGTGAACTCTTGAGATGACATTGTAGTACTTTTTGGTCAAACGGTAATTAGGAGATTGAAAATATGAACATCTAGTGCTCTTCCTTCTGGCCATACCACTAACGTCACTATGCAGTGACCCAGATCTGACTCTTTTGCATTAACACTTAAGTAGAAAAGCATTCGTGTTACTCTCCATGCTGAAACCAAAAGATTCTGGAAGAGGAAGATGCAGAAAGGCTTAGGAGGAAACTTGGTTGCTGAGAATACAGATTTCAACACTCAAGTTCTCTGATTTAGAACTGCCTGACCTGAACTGTTATGAGGAGGCTAAGAGAGTGCTTGAGCAATAGACCAATAGCAAGTTTTATATTAAGCTAAGCTGCTGGACACAGTCCTTTTGTTTCCTCATTCATCTGCATGAACTCTGTTGCAGATGGAAAGAAATCTAGCTAAAATTTCAGCTAAAAGTGATACCTCCAGCAACAGCACATCTTTACATTTCCTGCCTGGATAGCTGGGTTGTGAGAGCAATTCCAGAACATACTCTGTGATGCTTTTGGAAGAGAATTACTGTATTGTTGCTGTAGAGGTTTCATTATTCTCTAGCTGGAGCTTTTTCTTTATAAAATAAAGCAAATTTCATTGTACAGAAGACCCATGATAAAAATGAAAGGTAGATGCACAGAGGTAGCATGGCTGTATAGCAATGGAAGGTGAAGTCTGTTGAGATGAGGGCAGAAGCTTAGTGAACTAGACAATTAGACAGTCTTTTATATAGCTCTGTAACACACCTCCCCCCCCTCATGAAAACGGGAGAGTGGCCTTAGGAGATTTCCTAAACTACATACTTTTGGTTTTAAAAGGTTTTCTATTTAAAGCCTCTTCAAGGGTACACAGGAGATTCCATAACACCCTCTACTATCCCTATTTTGAGAACTGCCCTGTGTTACTCCAGGACTGAGAACAAAACATTTCAAGTGTGTGAAGACGACCTCAATTAGTGCCATTTCTCCCTGCTTCTGAAGTGGTTTATCTGCTCCTTTCCACTTCCTGACACTCACAGCATTGTCCTTGAGACTGCTGAGTCCCCTAGATAGAAATACACTTCCAAGCTTCTCTGGGTCCATTCCTCTCAACTTGTCTAATCTTAATCTTTCAACAATGAAATCTTTGGGCAGAAACCCTGCATGCTTCCATAGGCCATGGCAAAATACAATCACATTTCTGGATTCAGAGAGAGGAAGGGGAGAGTGCTCTGGATATGCAGCAGCCCTTGTGAATAACAGTGCTCCACATTGCTTAATACACATTTTAGTGTTGGTTTGTTTGTTGCTTTTTCTAACTACATAATAAAGCATGGCACTTTTTTCTCAGATTAAATAACAATGAAAAAAATTTATAGTAAATATAGAGGGATATTTATAGAATAAATACAGTTGCTGGCTCTGGCATCCATATGTATGTGCAACAGGAAACGTTTTTGAAAAGGAATCTTATGCAACCCAAAGCAAACTGATTGCAAATCACTGTTTTCAGACAAAAAAACTTCTGTACCTGACTTTTTTTCTAGAAGAGCAGTTTCACAGGTCCAGAGGTCAAGCAGCATAGCACATTGATCCACAGAGGCCAAGGTTGGGCTTGCTGCCACCTAATTGCTCACAAGTTACGTTGCCTAAGACGAACCAAAAAAGGAGAAAACAAGCAGATGTCAGTATCACAGGGATTTCCACATGCCTACAGTCCCAGGGCTTGTGGTAATTCTGTTTATTTATAGCACAGGGCTGTGGTTTTTGCTTGCAGGGAACCCCAGGCCAGGAAAAGATTTCAAGCTCTGTAAGCTTTTGCGCACCCCAGAGCATTCTGCAAGGAAAAGAACAAGTGCACCAGCCATTTGGTTTAAACATATCTCTCCCATCATCTTCTAACAAATATTCTTTGTAAGGTTCAAGTTCAAAAGACCCCCATCAAGAAACATAAAGCCAAAGAAAACACAAGAAAACTAGGGAAAGAAAGTGAAGAGAAACTTAATTGTTCACAGCACCAAATCCTGTTGGTATCATCTTCATCCCTTCACCTTCACTCTCAGATCAATGAAAAGCAGCACAGACTACTCAAAGATAAATTTTACTAAGAGATATAGCAGGACAGAGAGTGGATCAAGGGGGAAGACTTTCTTTTCAGATAGCTTAGTATCAGAAAAGTCAGTCTTCATAATTTGAAAATTACTGTGAAAGGAAGAAAAAACAACACTATCAATGCTATTGATACAATAGAAGTGGTGTTCATTGTCAAAAGATTCTGTTTCTTGACTAGGAGTGCCACAAAGAGAATTACATACATACATCTCTGGGTGTATAATTACTGAAGTTAATCTTCCAGCATAAATAAACACTTGGTATAGGGGTATAGCCATGGAAATTTTTTAATGGTTCTTGTAAGAATCTAGCGAGCAAATGCAAGGCCCTGGTTTTCTGGCTGGTTTTGCTATTTCAATGCTATCAGTCCATGAGAAATCCTTAAAGAATGGATGCTTTTGTTTTCTTGGTTGTGTTGCTCTCTAAATTTGAGCTATTTTTGACAATAAATGATAAATCAAGTAGAGAGAATCTGAAAAGTTTAGAGCTGCAGAGTTAAAAACCCGCCATGGGTTTTCCAAGCTTCTTCCTCCTCACTCTTGTAGAAGTACAGCTGGTCTTTTTTAGAAATCTGTAATAGTCTCCCTTAACTCAGATCTTACTGTTTAAGAAAAAGGAAGTCTGGAACATCAAATAATTTGTGGATTTTTATTTACAACTGAGAAAAGCTTAAAAAGGTAGGAAGTTAAATATACTTCTGTGGAAAAAGCAATCCAGTACATTAATTAAAAGACATTCAGAAATAATTAACATTTTTCTTTTCCAACTCCCTGTGCCTAGAAGATGTGCTTGCTCATTATATTACTGAACTTCATCAGTAAATGTCCCTTCTCTGTTATTATTTCCTCCAGGGTGACTTTGATGTCTATGACCCTGAAAAAGTGAAAACTGTGACATTAACAGTACGTGACAATCAATTCCACATGTTCAGTTAGGTCTTTGTAGAACATTCATCACCTAACTAATTAGAAGGATAAAGAAAGGTCCCAGAAATGCAGTCAATAGTTGGTCTTGCAGAAGTACAGCAACAATTCAAGTCATGGGCTCAGCCTACCTTGAAAAGAGCAAATCTAACCATCACAGGTATTTTGGACATGTGGATATCTTACATTTTTCTTTCTTAATATACCAGCTGGTCACAAGCAGCAGCTGTTCCCAATCTCCTTTGGGTCCTCTAACTTCACATCATATATTACATAAAATCCTCACTGGTCCTGTGTCTGAATTTATTCATCCGCGCTAGTGTGAGAGTTGTTTTCCACCTCTGCAGACTCCATGAGCTGAGCACTGTGGACGTGTGCCACGAAAAAGAGACACCCAGGAAACAGCAGGCAGCTCTGCAAAGACTTCAATGCTGTATAATCGACCTAAGAGTGGATCTGGCCTCGGAACACAGTATTTTGTCACTAGCAGAGAAAAACTAAATAAAATATCACCAAAATATTACTTTTTTACAAGTAAGACCTACACTGTGGCTTCATTTATCCTATCACAGAGTAAGACACACTGTACGTATTTTTTATTGTTCCTAGTTTTTTCTTCAGTCATATAAATTCACAAAAAACACCAAGAAGGAATTAAAATGCAGAAGATTAGCTCTTGAACTAAGGTAGAACTTTTCTTCTTTTTTCTCATTTAGCTCAAGTTTGGCAAAAAAATGTCTTAAATTCTGATATTCAATGTCAACATATTTTTAAAGCCTTCTTGGCTAAGTTCCACTTGCAAGATTTGGAGATAAGCTCATACAACACAAGGAGTTAAGCACTAATTAAAAGGAACACTCATTGACTGGTGTCCCAAATTGCTGTGACATCAGAACTTGTTCAGTAGAATGGTTTAACAATGACCATTTCATTATTTTTCTAAAAAACACCCATCAGCATGTTTAAGAGAGAATCGTCTACCTTGGCAGTGAGTCATTAGTTAAGTTGGTAACACCCCAGGCAAGAATCCAGTACTGCAGTCAGCAGAAGCTGTGTTCATTTTCAAAAGATTCTGTTTCTTGACTAGGAGTGCCACAAAGAGAATTACATACATACATCTCTGGGTGTATAATTACTGAAGTTAATCTTCCAGTATAAATAAACACTTGGTATAGGGGTATAGCCATGGAAATTTTTTAATGGTTCTTGTAAGAATCCAGCGAGCAAATGCAAGGCCCTGGTTTTCTGGCTGGTTTTGCTGTTTCCTGGTGTGTAATGCACCTTTGTTCTCCCTTCAGTGCCGAATACTGATGCATGATGTACTTCCTCTTTTCACTGGCTGTCCTAACATCTGCCTTGACAGAATCTCCAGTGCTACCCAGGTGTCTCAAATTCTATTCAAAGAAAGGATGAAGAAAAGGAAAAGCTATTTGCTTGTCATTGAAATCTTAGCAGCAAATCAAGTAACTGGATGTTTGTTTGATGCTTTTTGCCTGCAGGTTTTGGGTTTTCTCCTCTCATTCTTCTCAGGTTTACTGGGGCTTAATAAATCCCTTTTGGGTTATAAAGCAACACTTAGGAACCTACATATATCTTATCTACTTTCTTCCAAGCTGAATCTCATAGTGGAACAGAGAATAGTTTTAATGAAATGTAATTCGTTGATTTGCAGGGCCTTCTGTCATTGTAACTCACACCTTCGATCACCCCAGGAAGTCTGCTAGGGAGGGTGCAACGCTGACTCAGTCTCAGTTCTCAGCTGTCACACTGGCTCACAGCTTACAGTGTGGAGGGATTCATAACACAGGGACCCTTCCATTCCTGAGCATTGATTAAATGATAACATATTTAAGAAACAGTGCCATACATTTTGTGTTTATAGCACACGCTACCTACATGTTAGGTAGGTCTAAAGCAGTTTGCCAGTAAATTGGCTTTCCTACGGTTTCAGTTCTTGAAAGACAGTCTGTGCAGTATATTAAAAAAAAAAACAAACCAAACAAAACACATTAGAGACTGTTGTTAAGGAAGTACTATTGCTTCTGCTTCTAAATTCACTGCCAAATAAACTGTAATCAGATTAGTAAATATTTATTTAGGCTTTAGTTGAAGTTCAAGAGTATATTTCCATATCCATGTATTAGTCCAGGGGAAAGACAGGCCCCTGTGCAATAATGTTTCTCTCATTGCAAGGGCTCTCTGAAGTATTTCACAGGTAATCTCAAGATCAGAAATTGTGTACAAATGATCTTTGCATAATTTCTTCTGCCACTGAAAAAAAGAGGAATGAAAACAAAGGTATGTTATCTAGAATTCAGATTTTGTCCCAATACCTGCCCCCTGGAAAGCTGACACCTCCCAAAAGCAAAAGTTTTTCAATTATTTTTTCTGACTTGAAAATTTGAAGATGCTGGAGCACTCAGTTGAACATTTCTTTAGTGGAACAATACAGTTTTCCGGTTCCATTTATCTTCATCTAGGAATTTTTAGTGATTATATTTTTAAAGGATAAATCTGATCATACTAGAAATAAAACAAAAATACCTTAAAACTATCATCAACTCCATGCCTATCCCCTGCATTTTTTTATTTTCAGAGAAGTTTAGGATTTTTCATGTTTTGGGATGAAGGTGGTGTGGGGTTTTTGGTTGTTGGGGTTTTTTTTGTTTTGGTTTGGTTTGGTTTTTTGTTTGGTTTTTTTTGTTGTTGTTTTTGTTTTTTTGTTTGGTTAATTTGATTTTCTCTTTTTGGGGTTTTTTTCGTTGTTGGGTTTTTTTCTGGGGAGAGGGTGGAGTGTTTGAAGTCTTAACAAAAGCAAAAAATGGGGGCTGTAAGCCAACTTCCTTTTTGGTTATAGCCACAGTTCTTCCATATGTGTGTTTACTTCTATGTGTTTCTATGGAAAAAAACATACAAACAAGTTTCCAGTAAATAAGAAATAAATGTGAGTTCAAAATGCTGAAACAACTCCTTGTAGAATACTATCAGGTTTTCTACATGAGAACTTAAAATGCTATATATCTCACATCAAACCACTAATATCAGCATGAGAAACTGATTCTGTTCAGGATATTTCACGAAAAAAGTTGGAGAGTCAAAGTTTGATAAGCCTTAGGAATTACATTTGTAGTTATTTTTTCAAATCTGTGAAGTAAATGTACAAATCATCTCACTTTGGCCACATGCCCTCATCCAGGATTAAAAACCGGTAAGTCCCAAGGTCTACCTAAATTTAGTAATACATTTTAGAAATCATTAGGAGCTACTTAAACAAGCTTTTCCATAAATAGCAGGATGCCTCAGGTTTTTCAGGAACATCTATGCTGTATCATAGTCCCACACTTACAAAGGTTGTAGTTTAAGCACAGCCAGCAGCACCTGTGTAAGTGAATGGTTATCTGGCAGTCATTATTCACATTGTACTTCTACATGCCTGAAGTTTCTCAGGTTTGTTACAGACCACTGGTAAATACAAGTTTTAGTTGGTTAGGGCAAGATGTGGTTCTGAGGAATAGGTTACCTTGAATCCCTCAGATCATTCAGCAACTGATCAGAACACAGCTGGCATGGAGAGATCCAGGGCACTGGATAGGGAACTCCTGAAGAACATGCTTTGGAAGACTCGGGTGGTACTTCACCTTGCAGTCATCTTGTGTGTACTGAACATGTGGCTGAGCACTCAGGCCACCAGAAACCCCAGTGCCTCCTTTGCTGCATCTTCTGTGCTTGGATTTAGGCAACTGGCCTTGAAGGAGTGGCCAGCAGCACTGATGGTCAGGCTTCTCTCTATGGACATGAAATATGTAAGGATCCTCAGGCACATTCACTCGAGCAAGCGGACAGTTGCATTTTCACTTGGATGACAGCTCCCCTCTTAAAAGATTAACTCTGATCTCTGCAGATTTTATGTTCAGTTTTTTTACCATTAGCTCACAGACTCCTCAGGGGACATAAGAAAAGAAGGGACAAGTAGGCTCCTCTCCTCACCATGCCCCTGTTGGGCAGTGGCTGTGCCCTCTTCTTGCCCAAGCAGCTGCAAGCTGCCTGTATAACTATATCTTTTTCCAGACAGGAAAAATGTAATTACATTTTTTTTACTGTTCAAGGAGATTTCTGAACCTCTCCAAAGCAGACAGTTTGGCTATGTCTGTTGTCTAAACAAAGACTGGTGCAGCCTACAGGACCAAAAGTCATGGAAACCTTCAGTATGGAATAATGGAAAAGGATGGCACTATTGCTTCTGTCAATATGTTGGTATAATTGTTCTTCCTTCTTTTGGGCTTTATTAAATATATACATACATAAGCAGTTTTATGCATAGGCTTTATCATAAGAAAAGGGAAGGAAGTTCCATATTGGATGAAATTCATAATCCAGCCAGCAGTGAAATTACCACAGCATATAAACTCACAATATTTAATTCCTTTCTAATCCCTAGTGGTTTGTCCTTGGGCTGTATGAAAGAGCTGTCCCTGTTTCAAAGACAAAATTGCAGCAAGGGTCAGAACAAGGAAATTTTCCAAAGAAATTCAGAACATCTGTTTCACTAAAACCTCAGCACTGCTATGGCTAGTGACATCTCTGACCTCCTAGTTCATCCTCTTTCCTCCACACATAAAAGAAAAACTGATTTATGGGCTCCAGCAGGTCACAGGATGAGCATGGGGTAAAATCATAGTGTGGAACAAAGAAGTAACCTCAGATTAGGCTGTAGGTAAGGTTTACTGTGACGTATACACAACACCCCCAAAACAAGCATATATTAAATGCTCTATCCAACATTCTGTAAAATTAAATTATATACTTGGTTTGGGTTTTTTTCTCACTTCTTTCTAGCAGACTCAACGCTGTAGTAAAAGCATAGCAGAAGAACAGCAAGCAGGAAAACAGCTACACCTGCCTTGGTATCAATTCCAAGGCCTTCTTGCAAATATCAGGAGTTACTCCACAAGTATCAGTGGAATTAAACTGGCATTAGTATCAGTGTAAACGAGACGATCACTGTGAGTTATACATTATTTATTAATTGTGGATCATTATGGACAGTGATTTACTTGGCATTATCAGTTTAATTGCCTCAGACAATCAAGTAGGTAAGAAAAATTCTTATATCTTCTCTAACTGAATTTATTTGGATGACATAAATTTGAATTATTTTCAGTGTGCTAAAGGTTTTATAGCATTGATCTTGGCCTTGGTTTTTCTGATTACAGAAAATCGTCTTAATGTATCTTTACAAATTGGTGCTTGTCAAAATTACCATGCTCAACATGAGACATTCTAACAAAACTTCTAATAGAAGCATCACAGATAAACTTAAGACTACATAGGCAGTCCTGTAACTTTGCAAGTTGACATGAGTGTATTGTCTCCAAGAATTCCTTCAAGCCAAGCAAATCTTGATGACAAACTGCCAAGCAATGAATTCTTTACATAATGCTTGCAATGATAGATTATCTGTGAACCAATTTCTCTGTCTTACTTAGCATGATCATCCTCACTCATCCTGTTCTCATTGACTCTAAAGGTCTAATTTCTTAAATTTGAGAAACTCTAGGTCCTTCCATCTCTATTACTTAAAATAGCGTGAGGTTAAATAGTATTAAAACATGTTTTCTTGAATCAATTAATTGTAAATCTCTGTTAAATATCACAGTAAGTATATGGACTAAGCATGGGATAAAGCATTTCCATTTAAAATTTCCACTCCAAAACAACCAACAATGCTATCTGAAAAATGTGAGTGACATGAGGAAAAAAGTGATGGCACATTTTTGGATAGCAGCTGAAGTTTTATTTTAATAGCATAGAAACCTGGACAGCACCTTTTTTTTTTCCTTTGTGAAGGATCTAATTCTAGTTTTTCAATAACCTTGATGACTAGACTGTTTTAAAATTGAAATAAGTCACATTCCTTGCATTGCCCTAAAACAGGTACTCTTTCCCAACCCAGTTGTGGATTTAGTGCTCGTGACAAAAGATGTACAGTGCAAACCTGTTTTCTTTATTTCTTTTTTTTTTTTAAAATTAATTGTCATGTTGCTTGCATTAGTCAACCCAATGTTTAGCATTTTTTCCTGAAGTTTTCATTTAGTAATCAAATATTTCCTGGTCTGGGTCAGCCTGAATTAGGAAGACCTTTGGTATTTTTTCGCAGGTGGGAAACTTTCCTGACAAAAAAAATGTGGTTATATTTTTTAACACAGAGTTGGTACCAAGGTTGGGACAGACTAATCAGCAGGAAAGAGGGAATGGGTGAGACTAAATGCTGTCTCTCTGTCTTTCTCTGTTCCCTTTCCCCTACTCCTGTATTACTGCCATGTTTGATCCTGGCCAAGTGCATGGGCACAAGACCTTCTCATTAACATTAGGGCTGCATCCAGCTCCAGTAGCTGAGACCTTTCCTCTTTAAAAAACAGCAGCAAAACAAGGAGATTTTTCACTTTTTTCTTACCTTGCCACCAGGGCCCACTGGGGCAAGCATGGGTAGAGTGAGTCAAATCAAACATTGAACTCTAGATACAAAACCTTTTGGGATGTAACCCTTCTGTGCATACTGCAGCAGCTGTGAAGGGCTTCTGAGTCCAAAGGACAATAAAGAAATAGGGAATAAAAGTCCATCTGCATCAAAAGAATAACTGCACGTTCAGAGGATTAGTCATAGAGCTTGCCACGCAGATACTGTAACTTCCCCAGATACCAGAGAAGTAGGTCCTACTTTTCCTTCACTACCCCCACAGTGAGGCCGTTTAGGCTTTTTCCCCCACCTCCAAAATGTGGAGATCTCTTGCAGCTTCAGAGCCTCTGTGAGGCTGTGTCCACAGATGCCACTTCCTCCTTTAGATGAGGAGCTTGCTATCACACCTGCCCCTGCGCAAAGCAGGCATTTGCTCTCAGGTCCCCAGGTGCTCAGCTGCTGGATGGCTTCCAGCAACCAGGGCATGCCCCTGTCCTTCCTCCCCTCTCCCCCATACACACTTGCTAACCCATTCCCTAAGACCACTGCCCTTCAGTGAATACTAGGGCACACTTCTTGTGACTAAATCCACAAAGCTGTGACTAAAACCCCAGCCCTGCTACAGGCACGTCCCCATGTTATTTTTACAGAGGTGCAGTCTCACACTGCTTGTGCTGTACTGGAGCTGGTGAGCAGAAGGAGGGGAGGGCACTTTGGCACACCACCATACACTGCAGCTGGGCAGCTCCTGCTTAGCAGCAGTAGCAGGAGACTGAATTTTGAAAAAGGGGAAGGCTGGTGTCCAAACAGAAATCTGTTAGAGAAGCCCTCTATCAAAGCTGACTAACGCCTGCTAGATGTGTTAATTGACCATTACCCATAATTTCTACCCTTCTAAGTATCTGGTGGAACTCCTCCCAGACACTATCATAGCTCTGCTGTCCAGCGGCATGAAAAGAAGTGGTAGAATTTGACCACACAGGATGTGTTTCAAACACTGCTGCTGCATGCTGGAGATCCTCCATCACACTCACACCAAATACAGACAAAAGATTCACAAGGCCAATGAGTTAGCGTGCCAGACCCCATCCCACAGTGGGTCAAGATCAATTTCGAGCATCTGGCCTCTGCAGATCTGCTCCTGACTGCTTCTTCTGTATTTGAGAAAGTTCTCTGCTGCCCCCTCTCCAAGGTGAAAATGTAGAACGGATTTGCCTGTTATAGCACATGGAGGAAATACACCAGATTGGAAAGAATATGAAAGTGGTTTTCTTCTAAGATTTATGGAGGGGAGTGACTGCCTCTCTTGTTTCCTGTTACCCCTCATCCTTAAGGAGTGATGATCAAAATCAAACATATCATATTTGGTGAGCAAATTGCTATAGAAAAAACAAGGAGAATGATCTTTTTTTTCATTGTCTCAGTGAGCAGCAAAGCCACTACTTCCGTTAGTGGTGATGCTGGCTTGCACCCAAGCTTTGCAGAAAAATTACCTGCTGTGGCAAGACTTGAAAGAATGGTTTCTTTGTGAAGTATCTGGCATGAGGAAAAGGTCTGAAAACAGGGATCATAAAAGAAAACTTATTTCAGTCCCAAATTGTTTTTAAAAAGACCATAAACATTTACTCTTTCTAAGAGTATCATCAAAATCAAATCCATTACATTAGTTAAAATATTGTAAAGCCATATTCAGCTGTAAAGCCTACACATCCCGTTTCTGAATTACATCATTTAAGACAAGTCCTCTCTCAAATGCTTTGTGAGACCCACAAAAGTAATAATGAATGTTAAATAGGAACCAGGGAGAATAATAATATGCAGAATACTGACAAACCCTAGGTTAAATAAAATTATTAGTAGTACAAAAGTAATTAAGAAAAACCAAATCTCACCTTGCAGGAGATTTTTTAATTGCCACTTCTATCGGAAGTATAATTTGAAGAACATAGTCATGTTTTAGCAGTTATTAGTATCCCCAAAATTTTCTTGATACAACTTCTGGCAAAGCATTGATAGGAATTCCCATGATATTAAGAACAGGAGTTTCATAGGACTCTTTGTCATCTGTTTTGAACAAATGGAACCTTGCTTAACATAGGAGGAAAGAAAAATTTAAAAGGTGGGGCAGAGGACCAAGAAGCCTTTAATAAAAATATAAATTAAATATCAAACTCTATGGAAATTACATTTCCATTTATTTCCTAAGTATTTACTTTATTCACTTTCTTACTGGTTGGGAGCCGACAATTTCTTGTCCCTTACTGCTTCTCTACTAAACAGCTACCAGCCATCAAGGGTCCCAAATGAATGCTTGCCCACAACTCGAACACATCCAGAGCATCATCTGTGGCTTTTTGAGAAGCCCACTACCCCCTTTCTAGACAGCAGGGATCTTCAAGCCTGAGCACAGAGGTATTTGGATGGACTGCAGCAGTGGTTCTTTGTCAACAGAAACCCCAGGAGCTCAGCGACATTTCCGGGCTGAAACAGCCTCACATAAGCTGGAGTAATAAAAGAAGAGACAGTGCACCAAGGACTTCCAATTTATTGAAAGAAGAGGGCATATAGGGGCACAACTCCTTCACAGCTTCAGAGAAGGTATTTCTTTTCTGTAAAACTGGGAGATGAGTTACAAGGTGTTCTTATTTTCATGGTTCTTCAGGCTCACCCAGGGGACGAGAGGCAGTAACCTCATCCTCTGACGGCAGATCAGTGTTACTGGATGAGATATTTATATAGATCCAGCTCTACAGCAGCAGTTCACCATCTTAACTGCATTAGTTTTCCTCATGTTTCAGAGGCAGAGCACTCCTGTTATTCCAGTTTTACAGATGAGGATACCAGACCTGCTCCAATTTCACTGGAAAAATGTGGCAAGACCCCAGCACACTTGAGCCGCTTGTCACACCCCACAGCTCCTTCAAGCATCCGCAGCAGGGGTGAATGAGCAGAACTTGCTGGGCAGGTGCAGGTCAGCCCTGCAGGATACACAGAGTGAGTAAGATGCAATTAGGACAAGTGAATGGGAGGTGTTAGAGATGCCTCAGGCTCCCCATGGATGCAAAACAGGCCTAATCTGTGAAGACACATTGCCATTTTTCCAAGGAGGCTGGGTGGCAGGCAGCACATCCTCCAAATGTCCCAAAATGGCATTATGTCACCAGAATCAAGAGAACCTGTGAAGCTAGAACCAAAATAGAGACACTCAGTAGCCGCTCCCTGGGGCACATTGTGCCCCACCAACTTGTACCTTATTATTAGAGCACCTCTCCTTGTCTTTTGAGCATAGTTCTGAACCTTGGTCACATTACAAAAAGAGCTGTTCTGAGCAATCCCTTTGACACAAATTCCAGGGCTGATTTTGACTTGACTTAGGTGAACTTCAGAGCTTTTGAATATTTATGCAAGTGTTTGAGCTGCCTTTTGAAACTGCTGAACTGAGAAAGAGGGGGAAAAATATCTCTATAGCACCTTAGTAATGGATCTTTAATGAATTCAAGCGTAAGTACATGATACATAAACCTGAGGCAACCTTTCTCTAGAGATTTCAATTTCCCTGGAAGTGTCCAATAAATAAACTAAAGTAACTTTAAATGAAATCACTCTAAGTTCTATTACCTCTACAGCTTTTAAATGAAGGTCCATCAGCTTATCTCCTTTTTTCTATTGTTGCAGTTTCATCAAAAGCTTTTGGTGCTAGGGATTAGGATTAATCTGGTTGACATAAAAGTAACCACAAAACTTATGAATATTGCTACATGTTTTTTTATATAGGACGCAATATATAGTAAAGCAAGAGCAACACATTCAGTTTGTATTTCCAGCAGATATGAATAGGGGCTCTTAACTACAGAAATATTGTAGTTTGATAAGGTCTGAATTATTAAAAAAATCATCAATCCACTTGTCAAAAGAAACATTTTAGACTTTAATTGCTGAAATGTATCTTGGTACATCTGAAGACTGGTTAGGATTAACACAACTGAAAAAGGAAAGTTCCTCATAATTACGTTTAAATAACGAATCCTGTAGTCTCTCTTTTCCAAAGTCCTGGCTGCATCTAGCATGCCCCAGCTCTCTGAGAAACCTCTGCATCACAAACTAGAAATGTTCTCATCGTCTGCTGTCTGCAGAAGATGCTTCTAAAGTTTTTCAGAACTTAAAGCACAAAAGGAAATGGTACTGATATAAATTTCCTAAGCTGGATAAGAAATCCTAGAGTAAAGCAATACTGCATATTATCAGGAAAAAAAAAAAAAAAAGAAAAGAAAAAAAAAGGAGGTGAAAATAAAGTGGAGTGGTAAAGGGACAAAGGAGACATTCTGATCCTGTGTTTCCTTTTTTCCCCCAGCAGACACAACGAAACTCCCTGCCGTTAATTTTGGCACCTCCAAATAGAAGAGCAGGATTTTCAACCAAAGTTAATAGCAAAATTTCTTATCACTGCCTGTGGTAAGAATAGCATTAGCCCATGAGATGTACTTTGAAAGTCCTGTTCAAAAACTAAGAAGCCACAAACTAAGACAGCGTACAATGAAGGCAGTGTACATCGTTGCCTAGTTGGGTATACATGTCTGCCTGCGTTTATCTCTGATAGCTCAGTGAGATCAGCTGAACTAGTCAAATGTTAATTTGAAGGAAAGCTTACAGGTCAGTTTATGCAACCAAACCTTGGTCCTTTTCAGCTGATCACCGGTGCTCAAACAATGCACAGTTTGTAAGGCAAGTCATGCATTTAAAAGCAGTCTGTTATTTCTGTTTAACAGCTACGCATCTCTTTTGGACCCTGGGCACGTGGTGGAGATTTTCGGTTGGTTTTGCCTTTTAGATGACAATAAAAACGAAACTGAGAGTTTTCCTGCTGGTATCCCGAGAACTGTGGAGGCTGACGAGATCTTGGGCGATGGTGTGCTGAAGCTGACCCCTAGTGGAAGGACCACAGCTCAGGGAGTCACCAAACAAAGGCAGGAAAACTCGAGAAAATGCACAGAAAACGCTAGTGAGAGCTGAGAGAACAAAGGCACACCCTCGGAATCAAGATACTGAAAATATGAACGTGAGCAGTTATTAGAGCTTAGTGGGCTTGAGTTGAGCCTTTCTGCTGCTTCCTGTCAAGAGCAAAAATAAGACAAGCATATTTTCCATGATGCAAAACACTGACTCATAGTAAATTGAACTTTCTTCCATGCTTTTAAAGACTTTTTTTTTACTTTTTTTTTACCATTGAGAAGTACATTTCAGTTACCAGTGAAAAGAGGTCCAATCTCATCAGTGAGTTATTGAGATTCTTAAGGTAATAGTCAATATCAAAGTGAGAAAACAGAAGTTGAAACTGTGGTTTCAGCTCCTTGGCACAGTGCTATGCCAGGGCAGAGTGAAACCATTGTCCTTGTGGCAGGATTCAGCAAAAAACCATAATCAGACCAGCTGGAGAACATCAATACTTTAAGCAACATGAGTGCAAGATGTCTGAAAGCAATGCTGTTGGTGCCCTTTACTTTTCATCCACTCAATGATGTAATTCCTTGGGGTTTTTTTATCCTGAAGCAGAAGTATGTCAGAGAATGGAATATGATGGCAGGGGAAACCCATGTTGTATGGATTTTTATTATTTTCATATCTCTTTTAAGAAAGGGCCTTCTGCCAGACCCCAAAAGACAAACAGCTGTTGTGTGTCAAGGCACTTCCACAGTCCTTGGAAGAGTGTCTATCCTCTAGGAAAGGACATCAGCTAACAAATCCTTCTGCCCAAACAGAGTCCTGCTCAGTCTTATACAGCATTCTTCTCACACACACACCTCCCAAATCTTCACATGCCATGAGAACTTCAAGTATGTTACTATTTCAGGGTTATCACTCCTCCGTTATCTGATTCTGGCATGATGCTGTTATCATCAACTTCTGCAACAAGGATGTACTGGGGATGGCTGAGTCTGGCCTGGTATCAGTGTTGAAGAGTCTCTTGGCATCATAACACCCATTTTTAGAAGAAAACTGTTTTCTCATTCTTCTTTACATCATCTCAGGCTTGCTCAAGGCTTTGAACGATATCAGTATTACTTCATCCTTGAAGAGCCAAAACTACTGTGTTCCCGTAAGTTTTGTCAAATTTTCTTCCCTTTTTACAGCTCTTTGATGTGTATATTTAACACTGGGGGTTTGGTTGGTTGGTTGGCTGCTTTTTGTCTTAGGCCAAACCATAACAAACAGCAGCACTTTTTCTGCTACTACTTTTCCAGAGACTTTTGACAGACTACGTAAGTATTAGCTGCTTCTTCTTTATCCAGAATTGGTGAGTATTGCTTATAGGTGCAAAGATCCTAACAGGTAAGATAGAATTTGTTACAGTTCAGCAAAACTCTTTGGATTTACTGGAACTACATGTAATACCATTTTTATCTCATTGTTTCATCAATAAAGGGCCATCTGTGTTTCTGTTCCATGCTTTATTTCAGCTTTGTTTTTCATGTCTTGTCTAATCATTCTGTTGTTTCATCTATGATGCTCAGATCTAGATAGCAGATGAATGACACTTATGATTGTAAGATGAAACTGTTCCTCAAATATTAGATAACCAGATACTGAAGATCAAAATGATCCAGAGCACGTCTGAGTTGCTTTTAATACTAATAAGGGTCTACTCCACAGAGTGGCTCAGGTGAATTTCGTAATGTTGTAGGTCTTGCTCCCTTCTCTGTACATTATTAGCTCATTGTATCCAAGATCATGCATAATCCCTCCTTATATCCTGCTCATATAAGAGAAATGTGGCAGGTTCAAGAGGCTGCATTTGGAATGAAGAGTCTAACCCTGCTCTTCCTGCACTCATAGTACCATACTCCTGGGGCAGTGCTGCCATGTCTTCCCATCCTGGGACCCCTTTGGGCTAAGGAGTGAAAAATGGCTGTACCAGCACCGCCAATTAGACCAGTCAGAGCTTGGTTAGACCACTAACTAAATGCTGCAGACCACATATCTGTACTTCCCTTAGCACTATTCCAAATCAATTGTCACTGGTTGGACAGTGCCACTCTGGCCAAGGGCTATGCCTTCCTCCCCTGTCCCAATCCACAGGTACCTCCAGTAGGGATTTTCAGTGGAGAAAGAAGACAGAGAGAACAAGTCACAGTACATTTTCTTTCCTCCACCCCGGGCAGCCCACTCCTCACCTGCAAGGACAAGGCATACACCAGCCTAGTTCCCAGGAGAGAGGGGTTGTACTTTTCCTGTGAGACAATCCTGTGAGCTGTTACAGTTCCACACCATTCCCACTCTGTAACAGCATGGGTTAAATCACAGGTTTTAAACACTCTGCAACAGGAATGCTGCCTTGCTTACTAAGTACCACTCACATGAGTAACTCTACATAAACAACTTCCTCCCTTCCTTCAAAAGGAAAGAAAACTTGAGAATAACCACAAGATACTCCTAGATACCCAGTCCCAATAGTGAATCTTGCTGAGCAGCTAATTCTGATCATAAGCAGACAGCTTAGAGTGAAACTCTAGAGACTCCTAGAGATACTTCAGCATAAATCTTTAAACAAGAACTTTCTTCTCTTAGTTTATCCAGAAACAGGCCACCCACAGAATTATTTTAAATAATATTGTGGCAGAAAATTTGAAGGGTGAGTTTCAGGATTAGGCATAATTGAGACAACATCTTGGCTTCTCCATCAAGTTGGTCCCACAAATATCCTTCTGAACTGCCTGTTTCTGCAGTCCAAGGCACAGTAAGGCCAGAGGAGCAACTGCTGCAGATTCAGGGCTCCAGACTCTGGAATTCAAGCACCAGATTTCCAGGATTCCTGCTGACTTTAAAAGCCACACTCCAGATTTCTCAAGCACACACACCAAGGATGGCAACATTTGCAGTGTTGACCTTTCTCAAAAAATACATATCAACAAATGCATTATCTGTAGGACTGTGGTTTTAAAGGAAAGCAGATAATTCCTCACAATTTTTTCTTAAAACTCTTGAGCAGGGAAACACATCAGTATTAAAAATATCTGAATTCCTCTCTAAAGCACTTCTTAATTTTTCCCAGCTGTCTTGAACCACATCAGGATATTTCTCATCAGCCACATGCATTCTATGAGAAATAGGCAAATGCTGGAGAATTGGAGTTAAGAACATATCAGTTATTTTTCTTAGTCATTTAGAAAGCGTAAAAACTGTAGCAAATTTAGTAACAAAATGAAACACAAAAGAAAAAAACAAACTGTAGCTATCAATGATATATAATTCCAGAAGTTTATTCACTGTCAATGACATGTAGCACCAATAAAATTATTGAAAAAATTGGATAAAATAAGGAAGGATTCAAAACTATTTTCAAAATGTGCTGCTTAAACAAATACTCCCCAAGTCTGCAGACTTCATTGAGATGTCTCAGTGCCCAACAGTGTCCTGTTCTATCAAAACATCATCACAGTGACAATACAGAAAAAAGTCTCTCCAAGATTTCTCCTTCTCGTCCTAGATCTCCTCAAATCCAAGCAGCTCAACACTACTGACACTGCACGCAGGGAGCTCATTAATTACCCGAATAATTTTTATCATTGCAACATTTCCTTCCTAGTAAAATCAATCTGCTAAAAGAATTGAAAGTCACGTTTATGCAGCCTAGTTCATTACCTACAAACCTATAGATTTCTTACATTGAATTTTATCTTCCTCTGTTTACTTTTTTGAATGCTTCATAATTACACTTCACTGTTCAAAGAATGCTCATCTTACCTGGAGAAAACTACTTTCAGAGAGTGTAGGGGACACACTATAACTACTGGGCATAAATCAACAATCATCCTGTATCAGTACATTCACTGGATTTTTCTTTCCTGTTAGGAAACTTCTTGCCACTGAAAGCCTTGCAACCCTCTGATCTGCATTGCTGTGTTCCTCCTTGATGTGACTGAATTGCTTCTGCTTACGTGTATAAAAGAGAGACTGTTACTTTTGCATTTCTGAATCTTCTTCCTGCATTAGCTAGAAGGCCATTGCATTCCAACTGCATGAAGAATCCTAGCCTGGGAGTAATCTCAAAGGTTTCTTTTCTTCCTAAGTGCTTACAAATGTTATTTCCAACCCAATGAGGAAAAGGGAACTTCAGTCCCAATAGTGAATCTTGCTGAGCAGCTAATTCTGATCGTAAGTAGACAGCTGAGAGTGAAAGGCTGGAGACAAATGATCCTCAATGTTAATAGCTTTTTATTTGGGTGGGAAAAAAGCCACTGCTGACACACTGTTTTTAATGAACAGCTGCTGTGCTAGATATATACATGATAGATCCTAGGTTTGGTTCCCTCCTGATAAAGGGGATAAAACTGTCCAATAACACTGCCGTGCATACAAAGTCTCTTCCATCTTACATGTGCAAATATTTACTCTGGACTAGCTGAATAATTCTGTCTGCAAAAAATCTGAAGAAAATCAGAAATAACCAGCAAATCACACATTCATAAACAATAGCAGCTTGACATAATAGGAAACTTAAACAGCCTATACATCATCATTAGCACTAAAACAACAGCTAATCAGCCACCAAAGACCACTGTGCTATTAGACTTATTCATGAAGCATACTTCCCTTAAGTTGACCCAGTGGAAGTATTACAGGTATAAAAAAAACCCCAATCAATACAAGGAAAACGGCAGAATTCAGACCACTGAACCTAGAAATTTGAAACTCACTTAAAAACTGAAAATAAAAACAACCTGCAACACAGATGTCATAGAACAGCACAAAACCATCAGGGAATTAACCTTGGCCCAGCCCATCTGGTCTGGCATAGATTCTTGTCTTTTTAAGAAAGAGAAGAAGAGAAAAAATTCATACCATACAAGGGAACTGCAAATACTGGCATTTTCATGCCTGTTTTCAGGTAGGAGTTTCATACTGGTTTTATTTTCAAATGTGCACAGTACAACCTGCTGGGCCAGAGAAAGCTCCTGGGTCCTCGCAGTCAGCGGGAGCCCTACCTGGAGCAGCAGCAAGCTTGCCGTTTTGTGCTCCCTTCTCCGGGTTATTCCCAGCTCTCTAACTCCCTCTGCATGACAGCAGCCTGAATAACAAGGGCATTTGCTTTGGGCATCTGCAAAAGGAGCATACGTTGAATTAAAAAAAATATTTAAAACTTCTAAAGAAGTGGCAAATACAGAAAAACTATTAGGAATTTTATTCAACTGGGAGTTGTCACTTAAATAAATGCTGCAGAGCCAGGTCCACATTACTACTCAAATAAAAGAAGGGTTATACTGTGTTACTACTGTGAAAACAGCATTATGACCCCTCCCATTCTGTCTTTACAGGCCCAGATTTCAAAAATCATACTAATTTCTCTGGTTTTAATTTTCAGTTACTTCTTGGAAAAGATTTAAGATATTTTTTTAAACCAGTGTACATTTCATCTACCTGCCCATAGGTCTTTCTTCAGTATTAACTCCCTTTCTTTTCTGAAACAAGAGGCATCCTTTGGAATGCCAGCAGAACCATAGACAAAAAAAATGTTGAACAGGATGCTACATACAAGTTGGTATAATCCAAATGTTCATCAGGCTCAACACAGCTCAGATGGTGAATTTATGAGTAGGCAAGTTTAATTATATGAAAAGACTATATTAAACCAGCAGAATTAATTTAATTAGAAGACATTTTTTGGCAAACTCTTCTTTTTTTTTTTTCTTTTTTTCTTTTTTTGCTTTTTTTTGCTGTCAAAACGTGGCCANCCCTAAGAAGCCCATCTGGATACTTGTCAATCCTATAAACACATATTACAATGCACATCTATGCAGTGGAGTTCCTTGAAAAGCATCCTTCACAATTCTGTCACCTTCCTAGTGTGCCTGTATCACAGAATGGAGAGCTGAGAAACCTTCTGGAGGAGAAATGGCTTTTAATTCCCATGTATCAACACTGGACACTAGGAAAAGGACCTTCAGCCAGAGGGTGGCCTGTCACTGGACCAAGCTCCCAGGGGAATGGTCACAGCACCAAACCTGCCTGAGTTTAAGGAGCATCTGGATGACACTCTTGGTCATTTGGTTTAGCTTTAGGTAGTCCTGCAAGGAGCAGGGAATTAGACTCATTGGTTCTTATGGCTCCCTTCCATCCTGAGATATTCTAAGGTTCTATGATAACTTTACTTACAGGAAGTATACATTATGTAATTTTTATCCATTTGAGTAAAATGAATGCCTGAAAGTTAAAAATATAGGTGAAAAACTGTGGACCATTAAAAAAGGCTCCCCATACTCACACAAAAGCAAAACATGGCAAAGCACTGGAACGCTTCAGAGCTCTAAAGAGGTAGGACCAGGAGAGGTTTTATGATCCATCTACTTTTTTCACTGCTCTAGGGCAAGAAAAAGTAAATTTGTTCCCTAAAGGTATTTGTTTATCCTGTTCTTAAAAATGGATGGTCACTACAGATAGTCAACAACCTCCTAGCCTAGATGTCGGTGTTTAACTTACACTATCTTTGGAAAGCTTGAATTTTAGCTCACTATTTTATGTCCTATTCATAAGCGCAAACAGAATTTTATTCTCTCCACCTTTACAGCAACGTCGCATATTTCTTAGGAGTTATAACCTACAGAAAATAGTGGAGACATAAGTCCAGCTCCTTTCTTTTTTGTCTCAAGTGTCCCAGTCAAGTGTTCTTCACCTCTGTTTTTCCTCCACATATTCTCCAAGTAGTCTGCAGCTTCCTTGAAGTGTAATGCTAAACTTGGATACACCATCTTAGCATTCACCTCCTCATTGCAGAGGAAAGTCTCCTATGTGACCACTCTGTTTATACATTGCAGCATTATGTTTGAAGCTGCTTCCTCTTCACTATAAGAAGGACGCACTTGATCTGCCAGGGAGATCTAAAGTTTTGCTTACAATATGCAACATGAAATGAATTTAGTTTATGTTTTGACATTCCGTTCCATTTCAACCATAACTCTGTGGTAAATGCATAATGAAAAAGCTGGTATTCCTGGCTTCCATGTGTGTATTCAGGTCTCAAAACTGAACAGTTGACACAATTGTGACAAAAAAAAAAAAAGCACTGGTGCAGCTAACCCAAAAGTCAGAGCTGGGAAGCCCAAATTAAAGCAAGAAACACCAGCTAAATTACAAATTGCTAAGGAAAATAAAGATCAGGCAGTTCTTCAGCTGTATAAATAAGAAGGAACCAAGAGAAAAGAAATGATGCCACTATGTAGCCAGTGGAGTTCAGATAAAAATAACACAGATATGGCTGTAAAACTAATGACCAGGCATTTGGGATAAGATACATCTGACCTGTTTCAGCTGTGCCCTCAGAGTAACACTTTTAGAAATGCTTGCTTCTCTCCTCTCATCTAAGACAGACTCTTGTGGCACTCACATGGGACCCCATGGAGACTTTCAGGTAAGCACCAGAGCAACAACCCAAGCAACTTGGCAGAAGCTTCAATAGACCCCATCAGGAGACACAGTAGAAGCAGCCTCGACCACTGCAGTACACGCAAGCAGAGGGAAACAGAACATGCTTCATCAAAAGTAAGAGTGCTTATTTTATTATCCTCACTTCCTTGGCTTTTTTCCTGCTATAAAATCATCATGTGTTTGTACAATATTCTTATTCTGGGAATGTATTTCAGTCCACATAAACATCTGCACTTAGTTATGTTAGCCAGTATCCAAATCCCAGCAAGATCCTGCCCCGATTATTTAGCTCTGAGTGTTTTTGCCAGCTTCTATTCCCAGAACACACTGAATTTATAGCTATGTCCAACCTCCAGCTTTGCTGGTTAGAAGATTGTAGCACACATGCTCAAACTGAACATCTTCTGTATTAGGACAAAGTCTTTCCAGCAGGCTCAAGTAACAAGCCATTAAATTGTGCTAGCATATTCCATTAGCAGCAGGAAAGTGAACTATTGTTGGATGCAATTTGTTATTCTGTGTTTTTAATCATACTGTTTGACCTACATCTTTTGTCCACTTTCCTTGATATCTAACCAGAAAATATGACCCTTGATGCAAATATCAATAAAACCTGTTGTCGCAATTTTGCATAACTCAGTGTAAAAGAACCCAGATTTCAAGTAAATAAACCAATAAGTATTTTTTTTGGGATCACTGTGTGTTTTTGTCTGCTGCCCTGCAGAGCTAGATCCAAACCATTAATAAAAAAGAGACATATACAGTTTCATCTGAGAAGACAAACAAAAACATGCAGGATATAAATCAAAACAAAGATTTGCAAAAGAATAGAGTAAGCACTTACTAAGCCAAAAACATATTGTTCTTGTGAAGAAGCCTGCTCTGACCACTGTGCTTTCTCCAAATGTACATTTATGGAGTTCCAGGCCAGAACATTTTTGGAGCATAAAGACATGAAGCATTTGGATCCCAGCAAAATTCACTGTGATCTGCCTAATTCTCATGGAGCTGAACTTCACCACAGTTGGGCACAAGCTTACCTTCCCAATGCAGCTTCTAGAGAATTATTCACTGATGGATATTTCTTTGAAGACTTACTTTACATGACTGACAATTGCCTCAAAGTGTGAATATGCTAATAAATAAATACATAAGCTGGCCTCCTATCCTACCCGTCCCTCCCAAGATACAATTAGAAAACAAATTTTGTGCCTTTCTCCAAGCAAGAAAACTGGTTTGGGATACACTTTCTTTGTATCTGGTTTGAATCTCTCAGCCAATGCTGAAATGCATCTGCTTTGCTTTGGTATGTGAAAACACACGCACTACAGAAATAAAAGCTTCAGAAAGAAAAAGCAGAAAAGAATTAAAATGTATTTTAAATCTTTTGAGTTGAAATACAAGTGATGTAACCAGTCAGCCAATGTAAGCTCACGCATCATCCTCTCGTATTTTCCCCTCTCAAATCCCAATTCCTGGCTCTGGGCTAGACAGCTTTTTCAGCTCCTGGCCCTGCTCTGAAGCAGGCAGAGATGAGAAACGCCCAGCTGCTGGCAAGACCAGGTTCAAATGTTTCCCTTTCCCTCCAGCCACTCACCCCACAGAAGGGCAAACACACGTTTTTTTCTGGGACTGGACAGTCTCTGTCAGCACATACATTTTGGAGACTGACTATTCAACACTGCCATCGTTTAAACACTGCCCCATCCAATACCTGGCTGATGGACCCAAAGTTGCAGCCCTCCACCGCAGCTCCTGCCCAAGTAGGGAGCCAGGGCCCTGCTTCTCCAACTCCAAAATAACCCCCTCTCCCCAGGATTCTGTAGTCATCAAAAATACCAGATCAAGGCACAGAGGGAGGCAGAGGGATTTATGTACTGTATCCCCACCAGTATCAGTGATTCCAGTATCCAGAAATGCATAAACTTATCTCAGAAAGGCTATCTGCACCATAGAAAGATACCATGCTTCGAATTTTGTCCAAGCAGCTTTAATCACACAATGTGCTTTTCTAAGCCAGAAATAATCCATAAATAAGAAGATTGGTAGCAGGTACACAGCTGAAGGTCTCCCCTATGACAGCTCAGTCACTGCATACCGTGCTAGAAGCAGGTTTTGTTAAAGACAAGCACTCAAGTGTTTGGCAGTGGCCCCTCCTATGCATGTATCAAGAACACTCCCATATTATTGTGGCTAAACCAAGTCCTGGGTTGTGCTTCCAGACCCCAGCTGTCCCTAATACTGTCAATAGAGCTTATAAAGTAATAATATTAATAATAATGAAAATGTATATAAATAAAGAGACAATACTTCTTCTGCCTCATTCACAGTGATCTGAATGTTCAGTTATTAGAGAATAGGAAAGCTTTTGTTTTTATTTGTACAGAAGCACTAGCCCAAGCCATTCTGGAAAAGCAAGCTCTAAATATCTCCTTGGCAGCCAGGGAAATAGGACACTAAAGATCACATACTATTTTAAGTGTAAAAAAAGTGTAAAATTTTATTTGACAAGTTAACAAATAATAACATTTCATTAGTCCATTAAAACACTTTATTACAAGGAAGTGTAGTTGAGTTATAGCTACACTACATGAAAGTTAATTCTAAGGTGAACAATCTGACCCACTGGAGAGTAGACAGTTTAGAATGTACATCCCTACTGTATCCAGTTTATTTCTAAAAGGTATTTTGTAAAACTAAAAATTACTAGATGTCAGACAAGTTCAAAAACTTCTAACATAGCAAACTTCAGAACTGTTCTTCTCAGATGACATCATCTTTTTTCAGAGATAACTGAAGTTTCCTCGCAGCTTTTAGGAGCTGAAGAGAGCTTCTGCTTTTCTGCCCAGGACAACGTTTAGACATACTTTCTTTTACAGTGACTGAAATCTCATCTGCTTCCTTTTGTTCACCACACTTTAGTTGGACATGAGTTGCCCCTTGCTTCAATTTCTGAGTTTTTCTCTTTAATTTCTGCACCTAAGAAAAATAAAAATTACTAATTAGCATGTTACATACTCTGAAAACCCACAGCTGTAGAGCTGACCGGACTTCTACCAAACTCCAATACAGGTGTCTAAGGGACATTTAAAAAAGAGAAAAGTTTAAACTTAGTAACCTTGGACAGCTGTCTCACTGTAACAGAAAACTGACCTTGCCCATACAGAAACCACAGAAAACGTCTGACCTCACCCACACTCCATTGGTTGTTGAATCGCATTGCTCCCTAATATCACTGTGTGGGGTGGTCGGTGGAAAGGCTGCTGTGTTGTTCCTGACACGTCCCTAGCTATGAAACACTCCGGCGGTGCTACCTGGCACACTCGCAGGCCGGCTCTCCCACCCGTGCGGTGGAAGCACACAGCACACACTCACACCGAGCTGAATAGCTCAGGCATCACTAGAGGCAAAGAGTCAGGAGGCGGCTCTTCGTATAGAGTTCCAAGGGGTTTACTGCTACCGAAGGAGTCCATCGACGAAAGAGGAAGAGCTGACAACCACGACAAAGTTATAAAGGGATACAGAAGGCAGGCGGGGTAATACAACAACCAGTGGGGAGAAGGAAGGTGCGGAGTGGGGACTGGATTACAACCTTTTCAGGGATAAAAGGGGCGTATGGCCACTGGCCAACCAGACAGACTGAATCTACATAGAACAACGAAGCCGGATAGGACAAGCTTTTCTCACCCTGAGTTAGGGGGTGATCTTAGACTTTGGAGCCAGCCCACCAGCCGGCCTCTCCTGTACCTGAGCTCTTTGGCCCCTCGGCCACAACAGCTGCTGGTTCAGCCACTGCAACACCCTAACATAAAAATGGCTTGCTTGAGAGAGATGGAATATCATCTTTTAATAATCTATACTTAAAACAGTCTCTTTCCATTTCAGATTGTACTACCCTAATAAAAAAAACAAACATCCAAAAAAACTCTAAAATGTATACTGGTAATTATCAGTTACCAGATCTAAGCAGCTTAAATTGAAGCCTCCTTAACAAAAGTGGTAAACAGAATAAATAGGTTTAATTGCTAAAGAATGTTTTTAAAAATACCAAATAATGAGTCTTGACTAGCACTTGGCATGAAAAGGTCACTTCCCAAAGATAAAATTGGCTGGAAGCATTCCAAATGCCAATTTAGGCTTTAAGTCAATTTCTAAAAATAATTAACTTTAATTGCATTCTAGAACATATTATTAACTGTGAAACACAGAGATTAGCATGGCAATTTTAGTGTGGCAGGTTCTAGAAACAGAAATATGCATCAGAAATATTAAGATTAGTCTGTACAAAACACAAATAGAAATGTACATTACAATATAGGCCAAGGAGTTAGAGGAATGGCCTGTATTGATAACCAGGGCATGATGGACAGTAATCATACAGACACTACTATTTACAGCATGACCCTAAGGCTGTACCAGAGCACAGAGGACTTGCCAGAAGATCTGCACACTGATAAAATGCAAAGATGACAACAAGGTTGCACCACATTGTATGTGCTACTCCTCATTACCCCAAAACAAAGGCAAGCTGTAGCCATAAAGATATGCAAAAGAAAGAAACAAAGGTGCAGTTGTTGTCTACTGTCTTAGGTTCCTGAGGATGAAGTCAGCAAGACTTTGAGGCAAGGACTAACACCGTAATTGTTGGCTCTTCAAGAATATAAGAATTTTTCAAAAAACCAGTTTTTTGAAAAATCACTGCCTTTTCTTGACATTGCCAAGAGAGGCAGCGAGGACTCAGCAGTCAATGCCCTTCTGTCCATATTGCTAACATGCAAGTCTGACACATCTGCTATGACATAAAGCACCTCTATGCTTGCAATTACATGGACAATAAAAAGTTTAAGTGAATAAAATCTATCAAAAAATGACTGGGAATAAAATTGGTCAGATTTAAATTAACTATCACCTCCCCCTTTCATAAAGTCTCACACTGAGTTTTGTCTCCTGTACAAGCAAAGTTCTCAGGTGAGTCTATTTATCTTGAAACATAAGATGAAAAAACAGAAAACAATCAGACAGAACTATGGATTGCACGTTTAATCATATGCTCCAAACCAAATTGCTACAAAAGAGTTAAGCTGTTCAGCTACAGAAAAGTGATTTTATATAGGCATGTATGAAAAGTTGTTACCTATGGCTTTAAACTAAATACAGACAGAATGAGGACAGTTTAAGGGTTAAGCAAAACTGAAAGGCTTGTCCAGCTATTATTTTGGAGAAGCTCTGGTCAACAGACTAATTAATAAAAAAGCTTCAATGTTTCAGTAATATAAAAGACACTTAATCCAGTCTGTACAGGAATCACAGCTTCTATTTTCTCATTCCCCTGAGGGACAGGATACAAAGGAATGAAATTTCAACAGTTTGTCTTAACACGGTGAGCAGAAGTGACAGACGGAGCAACCCAGCTCTGTATTGCAGAACTGCCATAGGGCAGGAAGCTTTCCCACCAGCATACATTCCTAACTGCCAGTTGTAAGCACTTTTTCTTGATTAAATGAAGGAATTGGAGGTACAAGAATATGAGCTAGCAGACTAATTATAATCAGCCATACTGGAACATCTTGGCTTAAAGCATTCCAGTGACATTCTAGCTGATGACAACAGGAGGCAGAGTTGTGGCAGCCTTTCAACTAGAATGTTACTAGCTAGAGACTTTACATTTCATTCTTACAGTAGCCTGATGCTTTTTCAGCTTGGATATTTGTTTTCCTTTCATCTCAATTTGTTTTACAAGGCAATCCAGCTCCTGTTCCAGGTCCTCACGAGCTTGGGAGTCTTGAGTCTCCTGTATCTGCTTCAGAAGTTCTTGATGCTCACTATTAAAGACAAGAATGGCAATATAAGTATTCATGATATAGTCTCTAGGATTTCTTCTTGCAAGAGTTGCTAGCCATTTTGTGCAGAGTACAGAAATTTAGCGTTATTTTCACTCTCACACAATACACATTAATCAGGAATATATTAACATGAGAAGAGGAAAAGGTTTTCCCATGACTCTGATTTTCTCGTTCCAAATTTTTAGCTGATGTACATCTTACTTCTCCCTCTTCCCACAGGCATAACAACTACATGTGTAATAGTCTGCAAAATGAGATTTTTGAAAGTGAATGGCAGCTATGCAGTACAACATTTTCACTTCTTGCCCAATTTAGCGCAGACTTTGAAGGCTTAGTGTAATACATGAAAGTATTTGTTAAACTAGTACATTCAAGTTATAATTTTTCTGACAAATTATTAAAATATTCTACTCAAAAAGATTTACAGCAAAGTGGGCTGTTTAATTAAACTAACTAGATTAAGTAAAAGAAATTGTGTAGATCTTGATACCCAGATACCTGAACAAGTTCAAGCCAGAGACCCCCTCTTAGATAAGGAATCCCTTTACAAAGGTCAGAGCTTCTTTTCTGAGTAACTGCTTCTCATTGACAATTTAATAAAAGCAACTGGTTGGTGCTATTAAAACAAAAACGCCTGTCCTTGAACTGCCATGAGTAAGCCAGACATTGCTTTTTGAATGTGAGATTGCTTGCCAGTTTAAATTTTGCCACATCAAGGATTTCAAATCAGTGTCAACATCCTAACTGGTTTAATCAGCACATCCTCCTCTGTTCAAACCACAGCTCATCGTGTTTACATGTCTGCTATGACCAGCTACAGAGCTTTGGCCCACAGTCCCACAAGCCTCCATTAATGGGAAGATGCCTAAGACCACAACAGGTTGTAATCCACATTTACCTGCATGGCTAGAAAGATACATACACTCCCATCTAAAGTGTTAGCTTCTTCCACACCCTGCCCATTTTCTGGCAGGAGACTGTCCCTCTTTCACAACCCCCTTACAGGACCAGCAGGTTCTCCTGTTATCAACAAGCAAAGGGTACGAGCACCAGACTGACTCAGCACAAAGACCCAGCAGGTACACTGGTAAGGAAAGAACACAGAGTGAGTACAAGGGAACAGGACAGATGTTGTGACAGGACTATTCATGCCAGAGCTGTACTAACCCATTCCACTACCCAGACTGACTGCATCCTGCAGGCCTACTCAATATTAGCAGCACCTTTGTAGCCTTCTCCAGGAGAAAAATTTTGGTTTACTCTGTATATCTCAGAATATGTTTAAAATTTCTAAAAAGCACAGGTCTGAAAGGCTTTTCATTTGCTGCAGCTGTTACTTCAATAGCAGCTTGTTTAAATACAGGATGTGGAGGCAGAAAAACAAAACCAGTGAAAGACCAGAACAGAAAGAATTTTTTGAATGAGAAAAATCCTACCAGTCAAGCCTGCTCAGGTCATTCTGTCAACAAAAAGCCCTACAGCTAAAACAGGCTAGGCTTGACTACAGCACTGCTGTTGCTTCTAAGGGCTACCACTGAAGTCACGGTTATGCACACCATCAGGGATGGGTACTCACGAGCTCATTTGGCCCAGCTTGTCTTGTGGGGCCAATAGAAGGTCTGAAAAGTTCCTGGTGGCAGTGGGTGATGTGGAACAAGAGGATAAATTTTTTGAAAGTGCACTGTGTCCTGAAATCCCAGATGTAGCTCCTCCTTGTCTTCGTGACGAGATACATGGATTGCGATGCTTCATAATATGCAACACACTTTGTACGTTTGCACTGACGGAATGGCTGGAGCTGACAGACTTAAAGAAGAATTATTAGTGGCTTACAGAAGTAATTAACAACGACAGAGCCTTACTCAAATGGTAGATGCCACTTTAGTGAGAATAGTGGTTTTCACCTACCTTCCCAGCCACAAAAGGTAGTTCACCAGCCTTTACATGTAATTGTGAAAGCTGCATTTTCTTCATTGTAGGATTTCTCTGCCATAAGAAAATATAAGACAAGAAATTCCAATCTGCTGACCCAAGAGTACAATCTTAAACTTTCCTTTAGGTAAGTAAAATTCAAGTAAATACACAGTGAAATGCATCACCTCAGTTTTCTTCTGGTTTCAAAAAATAGATATTTTCCCTCCTGCATGTGTAACCAGTAAGACTTTCCAATAGCTGACACATGTAAATTTTATTCCATATGCATGTAGGAGATTGTTTAACAATTAGGCTAACATTAAAGGAATCAAACCTTGTTTACTTAAGTTTTCAAAACCACAGTTGCAAAATTTTGACTGATCCGTAACATGTGCTGCAAAATAAATTCTCTTGATTTCAGCCATCCCCCCAAAACACACCATCTTAAGATGCTGAGCTGAAACTCTGGAAACTAATTTTGCCAGATAAATTGAAAGGCAGCTAAGACAGGACATGGGGGATGGCAGTAAGACTTTAAACAGAGGTAACTGTAAAGCTAGTAAGGGAAGGTTTTCCAGTGATGTCCTACCAGCCCCAGTACCATTTTAATTAATGAAGGAAAGAAAAAAAGGGGGGAAAAAGAGCTATTTAGCACTGTTTATCACTTTAGAAGTGGAGTAAAGTGCAGCAGATTAATCAAGTGCCTCTTACATCACCATTTTTCACAAATTCCAGTCTCCGTGTGAGTCATATGCTATCAGCAACAGTATCCTAATAAAAATTTCCATGTTACCTTCCCAGTTTTTTTGTTCTTCCCATTTTCCTTTTCAGGTTCACATTGAGATGTTACTGAAGACAAAATTCTGTTTATATCAAATCCTTTTTGAAGCTGTGGCAATAACCAACAGAGAAAACAGCCATTTACTGTAATATTAGAAGTATGAAATAGCAAGGTTTAATGAATTCTCTCTTTCATGCATGGGTAAGAACCAATAAAGGGCACTATTAACTGTCCTGCTTGGAAGGCATAAGCTACTCTTAAAAACTGAAAAGATTACTAGGAAGGCAGGGTATCAGGCAGATCTTGCAGCTCTGTCTTAGTATTCCTCATTTTCATATTCAGCTGCTGCAGCAGCTGTATTTTTCCACTGTGACAACCAGCAACTGAGATAAGCCAATCCTGCCACATGTTGAGGATCTGATAATAAAATCCAAATTATATGAACATTTGGCTCTTACAATCTGGGGACAGAGAGAACTAAGCTTGTCTGTGTAACACTGAGGTCAAACCTGCTGGACGATTCTCAGACTGCTCGGTGGTTCAAAGTTGATATCAAGGCCCATGATAAACAGGATGATAATCATTCCCAATTAAATGTAGGACAAGGACTTTGTTTTGGCATGTGTTACAGTTCTGGCTAAACAATGCTGGAGTTCCACCACTAAAGTGAGAATATTCTGGCTTTTCTGTCATCAAGAGGAAGTGAACCACACCACACCCTGTGCTTCCCAGCCCAGATCCAACAGACCTAAATCCATCCCGCAGTGTACTAAGATGGTACTAACACTCAGTTTAGCACTCAGTTTACTGCACCTGAGTCCTTTCTTGAGCAAATGCTTAGACTATCTGCTCTGGAAAAGTCATTCTTACCATGTTTCTCAGAAGATAAAATCTCTGTACTAGGCCTTTTGCTCTTCAGCAGCAAGCAGCCTAAGCAAGAAACCAAAAAACCTACCAGTTTTCAACTGTGTCATTGTGCTAGATTCTGGAGGTGGTCAGACATCTGGGCTACAAATCTGCATGTTATTTAAAGCTTCCTGGATTGATGAAAATCCATCATCCTTGGATGAGGTATAAAAGCTGACAGCAGTGATGAATTAAATTAAGGCATCAGCTTTGCTTAGGTTCTTCCAATATTACTCTTCAGCGCTGCACCCCCCACCCCATCCCAAGGGAATTCCCCCACAGCTGGTCTCTCTCTCTCTCTCAAACTGACTGCTACTCATGCACAAAGTGAGCCTTGGAATATGACTACTTTGCCCCTTTAATAAAAGGTTTCTTTGATTTTGCTCTCTTTGGCAAATACTCCTCTCTCGGATGGTGGCCCAGAAAACTGATTATGGCTTCACAGAATAATGAATTTTTATGAACATTTCAGTGATAAAGGTTTTTTCAAGTATAGCCCTATGTATTAGATTTCTACAGGTCTTAACAAAGGGAGGAAAACAAACATAATAACCAACCTCACTTGGGATATAAGGTTTCATACGTGACCACCTCTGAGTTACTGTAAATTAAGTTTACCTGATTCAGTTACAGATTTTTTAGAAATTAGTTTTCTACCTGGGTCACTTAGAGCAGTGTTGAGGCTGATGAACTGTATCACTAATACAAACCCAAGCAGAATCTTTCCTCATTGAGATATGCAACACACCTGGCAAGCTTTCTAATATGTAGTTTATAACTGTTCTAGGTAGTATTTCAGGAGTTCTGCCTGGGTAGTAAACATGTGGAGTTAAAATGTAATAGAAAAAGAAGGGTATTTTGAACAGAGAGAATAGCTTTCTTCAGTACTAAAAGACAAGGTAAAATAAAATCTTTTCAGTCTACCTGAGCAGTTTTATCTTGTATCAGCTTATGCTGATGCTCTTCTTTACAAAGCTTTTCTTCTAAGTGTTTGATCTTCCCCTGAATTTGAAGGCAAGAATGATTAGTCCCACTTCAGTTTGTCATGCTGAATCAGAAGTCTGAAAGAGCTTGCAATTGTAATGTGGGGATAAAACTGGACTGTAGGAATTTTTAAAGCCCAGACTGAAAAAGACTCATGCACACAAAGCCAAGGTGGCATTCAGTTAGGTATGCTTTAACAAACGTAACTTTTGCAAAACTTAGTACTATTAATAGTATGCCATAAAATTGTACCAAATGACTTTCAGACTGTCATTCCATGCATGCTTACTTCGGCAATTCTCTGAGTAGCAGTAAGTTTAAGACATTCTTTTTCTAGCATTTCAAGCTTTTCAAGTTTTGCATGCAGTTCCAACTGGTTCTGATCTTCCTCTTTCTGAAGCTGAGCCTGGAAAAAATAAGCAAGAATGGAGTTGGCAACTGACTGAAATTGTTTCAGACAGCAAAAAAAACCCACCAAACCACCCCACACCAGAGTAAAGGTGTTTAATTAGTTTAAATTCCATATTTTTTAAATTGCAAAGTGATGAAAAATACCAGGCAGACAAAGACAACTTAAGCTTCCAGCAGCTTTTTTGTCTACCAAGTGTGCAAGTATTAGCATGGTTTTGCTCATTAGGAGTTCCACCCAGGGAGCTTTTCATACAATTCATTGAATGGTTGTCATCAGTCAGAGTAAATTGCTTCTGTTTGCTAGCAGCCTGAGCAGAGCTGAGGAAGAACAATGGCCACAAAAAACTTTGGGTCCTGAACATTTCTATACTTTTGAACTATGTCACTACTTTGTTATTATGCTAAAGGGCTTCACCTGTTGTTCTAAAATCATTTTCTTTTCCAGCTCTGCACTGGAAACCATTCTTCTCATGTAATCCAGCTGTTTCTCCAGCAGGGAGCAGCGGTATTGTGCTGCACTTAACCGCACATTTGCATCTACAGAGAGAAACAAGACATTTAGTACAGCAAAGGGAACTACACATTTAGCCAGACTGTCACTTCATCGAGGAATTCTCTGTCTTCAAAACAGGCGAGAATAGTTCTGTTAGTCTGAACAAGTCATCTGGTTAAAATGTATTTTATATATAATCAAAATGTTTTTTCAAAGCTAGTCCCTAATTTGAATTCCAAAGGCATGAGCACTGCAGTTACTTTGACTTGTATCAGCAGATGCCTAACCAGAATCTGGTTTCTTCTCTTCTCCTATCTTTCCTCAAGTTAGCAGTGTTATGTAAGCAGCTGCTTGCTTATTGTAGGAGTTAAACATACCACCTGAAACATGCTTAGCCTTTAAAATTGCTTTATGGCTTATGTAATACTCAGTTGATACATGTAAAAAATATCTCAACTTGATCCACAATTATCAAGCTCCTGTTCCTCCTCAGTTCTGAAGCAAAAAATGAAAGGGGGCTACATTAATTAGCAGTTTCTCAAAACAAAACACTCCCTGGATTATACAGTCTTAGTGTTGCTGTGGCTACACCTTATCGCCCAAAATAAATACCTTTCCTCTGTTGCATCAGTTCTTGATGTGCTGCGTCCTTCTTGTAGGATTCGTGCTCTAAGACCTTCTTGTACTGAGCAGCTGCTCTGGAGAGGCTGCAGAGGTTATCTTCAGCCTGTGACTTCTCCAGCTCTAGACGGCGGATTTTTTCTTGCAGAGTTTTCAGGGCTGCCACTACAGCTAGCAAACAACACAACAGCTACACCTTAAGTAACAGTTCCTATTTTGATGATCATCATCACTATTAGAAAATACTTCACATTACAATACAATACCTAAACTTTCTTCCTAGGATCACTCCCAAAATTAATTATATTCCCCAACTGTACAATAACATATGCAGAGCATACATGGGGGAAAATGGATGCGTTTCCTGCATAACTGAGGTATGAAGCTCTGGCCCTATAAGCAAAACTATTTTCACTCCAAAAGGCAGCAAGCACAAAGAAATCATGGCAAATAGAATATAATAAACCCTGGGGCTTCTCTTTAAATACAAGGAGAGAACACAGGTATCCAAGTGAGCTCACAAGTTCTGGTGTAATGCAACTGATCTGGACAGATTAAAAAGAGAAAACGTGCTCAGAACAGGGGGAGAAATTAGATACAAAGGGACAGTTTAGCAAAGGATACATTGTTAAATACTTTATTGTTTCCAAAAGTAATGTTTCAACATCTAGTATCTTGTTTTCTATGATTCTTTAAACCATAGGAACAAGTCTGGAAGATTTTGCTTTCAGCCTCAAACCAGTATGTGTCAAATTACACCAAAAATAAAAGCTGCAATTTCAGCTCTAAGAAAAAAATGCTAGCTCTCCATAAAGTATGCACATTTGTGGAAGCTTAAGACACATTCTGTAACAAGTCAAGCTTATTTTCTGACATTTTATAATTGATAGCTTCTCTAAGCCAAACTCTCTCATCAAAAGAATACCTTCAAATATTGCTACTTCCTTAACAAATTTCACCATCTTATCATAGACCCTTAAAAAAACAAAAAACAAACAAACAAAAAAACCCCAACCAAACAAAACCACACAACAGCAAAAAACAAACAGCAAACAAAAACCCAAAACAAAACAAAACAAAAAGCAAATACCAGGAAACAGAAAGATGAAGTGGGACCACCTTTTCCATCTTTCTGTTGGTGTGCCAAACATTTCCTTAACCACTCAGCTGCATAACACTAAACTCATCACTGTAATCTAAAAAGCCCAAACCCTGTATGACGTAAGACTACTACAGAAATCATAGATTTTCCAAGTGAAGAACAATGATCACGTGCACACTTATAGGTTATGCCTGTGCAATGTTGCAACGTTGTTCATGAGAGTAAGTCTGAGTATGGGTATCCTCATGACTCCCCAGGCTCTCCAGACACGTTAAGCCATTGAGCATTTGTCTTGTGAGCTGCAGAGTGTAGTCACCCACTAAGGCACATGACAACCATATTTCATAGGGACTAACTTTCATGCTGCTTACTTCCCTGGGAGTCTGAATTGTTCAAAAGTTCTCCCAAGGAAACACACCATGCAAAAAAAAAAAAAAAAAAAACCAAAAAAACCTTAGAAGTGATTTTAAGCTAGGAGTCAAATAGCACTATGCAAAGCCAATTTCAAGTCAGTGTACCATACTAATGATTTTTTTTTACTGTATTTGAAGTCGTGAACTGCTTCTATCGAGTTTGAAGCATTCTCCTTTGCTTTCAGAGGAAGTCTGACGATTTTAAGTTAAACAAATTTCAAAGCCAAAGTTTACAAGGATGTTAGAAGACTTGCAGAGGTTTCCATTCTAGACGTATGACTTCAGGGAGACTACTCCCTCAGGACACATATACATCCTGTCTCAATGTCAGACTGATAACTGCAGCAAGTCATTGAACTCAGTAAAATAGGATGGGGAGTTTGCTCAAGAGATTTCACACAGAACCATTAAAAAGACCATTTTAAGGACATATTTTGGCTATACCTTGGTTATTTGGGACAGAAGGCTTGTCACCAGCAGCAGCTGCCAACTTCTTTGATTCTATATAAACAAAGGCTGCAGGAAGCATCTGATCTGGTGGCTGAAGAAAGCTTCCTATGAAACTGTTCTTTGATTCAGAATCCATAGCCTGTAGAAAGAGAGCAATTTATTGCTATTATTTCTTTAACAGTCCCTTTTTCAAAGGTATGTCACTGGGCAGTCTCTGGCTCTGTTTATATCAAACCAGATTATGTGCACCAAAATAATAATAGTAGTAATAATACTACTAATAATAATGATAACATCATCAATAATAATAATAATAATACCCACACCCCACCATAAGAATCCTGTCTTTTAATGCAATTCCAAAACAATCTCTTTCATAACACTAAACATAGTTCCTTTGACTGACCAAAATTTTCCAAGGTTTTTCTAGCTGCTTTCTAATAACTTATGCTGATTTTTGTCCTTTTAAAACCCAAGTATTAACAGCATTTTCTGCTAACTCTTTTACAGACTTCAATGTCTTTAAGTGCTCCCTGAAGAGCAAGCATTCCAAGTTTTACAGCCGGTTTCCATTTGCAGCCTCCTTAGTGCTCTTCTCCCCATCTTTTTGGATGTAAAACCGAATTACATATGGTAAATAATGTACCATTATTACATCATAAAGACATAATTCTCCACATTTAGTGTTGAGATAACAAGAGGATACTTAATATGCAATATCCCCAGAATTACCTCCATTATTAGGCACATGTTTTAAGTCCTGTTTCTTCACTCCCTTTCTGTTCTATCCTTTCACATTCTTTATTTTATGAGAAGCACATTTGAAGACAGTTCACACCCTGTCAAATAGCAATTTTTCTTGATACACAAGACATGGACAGTGAAATGGGTAGAATGTGCTTTAGGCTAATACAACCTCTAGGAAGTTAAAGCAAGTTTGAAATCATCCTGCAGCTACCTATCAAAGTAGTATCAAGCATTTCACTTGATACAGTGTAAGAAGTGAAGAGTCTATACAGCTTCAGCTAACAGAAAAACAGCTTATTTGAAGCTTCAGTGATATAACAATTATGACATCACTTGTGTTTAAAATACAAGGCATGCAACTCGAACAGTCTTCCTGCTTGGTAAGGCTGTTTACAGGTGTTTGTCCCCAAGAAGATCACCCAGAGGAGGTATCTAGTAACAGGAGGAAGAAACAGACGAAGACGAACCTGCTGATGAAGCACATCCCAGGAAAAGCCATTCGTACTGGGTGGCAAGCAGAGAAAAAAGTTTTCAATAACAAAGTTTCCAGGAGCACTGCTCTTACAGCCTGTTTCAAAGGCCATATAAAAAACCCCAAAAAATCATGTTCCAGTCACACTGCCTCTTCAAGGTATGCACTAAACTGAAGGCAAGCAGAAATCCTTCTTTCTTCCTCCAAGTTGTCATCATAGAGACACCAACATGAGCATCTTTTTGCCAGGGCTTGCTTGACTTGGGGCCTCCCAAACACCACCACTTTTGTGTGCTAACACCCCCGAGGCGACAGCATTCAGAGCAGCCCTGGTCCCAAAGAGGGGGTCTATCCAGGCTACCCTTGTGCCACAGGTCTTTTCCATGGGGCCCTGCTGCCATCCTACCCAAGGCCAGGCCACAAGCTCTCAGTGCTGGCTTGGCAGCAGCAGCCAGCCAGGCACCCCACCATCTCTTGCAAGAGGTCCCACCTGGTGACCCCACCACATTTATGGCCACAAAAGCTGTTTATGGGCCTCCCTACCTCTGTCCTGAAGGACTGGGAAAGACCATCCAGGGACACCTGACCTTAACAGCTGGCCAGGTCTATCGACCATGTCCAACAGCACAAGGGGCAATGGCAGTGAAAGGCACAAAGCAGGGAGCAGCAGAAACCTTAAAATATGGATGAGGAAGTCCTGTGGCCACAGTGGTGGTCAGGGCCAAGATAGGAGAGGAGATGATCCAGGCATGGCACAGTGCATCAGCATGGAGTTCCACAAATAAGAGATAAGCAAGACTTAAAAATTTTCCTGCTGCTATTCAACCCCTTTGCATTGGTGATAAAAAAGACTAGCAAAAAACAAGCCCATAAAAATGAGCATATGCACAGGCAAGAAGTTTCCTACCAGTGCTGTGAATAAACGAAGGCAACTTTGGAAACAGCAGAGGAAGAAGGTGGTTTTTGCTCACACCATCCAACCTTCTAGCAGTCAGCAAAAGTGGAGACTTGCTTTTCCAACATACTCCAGTGGAACATGGCTCCCCCGCATGCCTGCACAGCTACACATCAATTACTTTCCTTATTACTTTCACATAAACAAGTTCTGCTGTTTCCAAGGAGATGGGTCTGTGGACAGTTGTAAGGAGGGCAGTGATCCGAAGCAAGTAATGAATAAAGGAGGGAATAAAGCAGCAGAAAATTTGAGAGTTTGTGGACAAGCTCAGTAATACAAAAGTGGAGGGGGGGGGGCATGGGGGACACCTATTTGGCAGAAAGGGAAATAAAACCCCTTTAGTTCTGCAAGTGAAACCAAAGGGAAGTGAAATAGGCCAGCTCACCTGCCTGGTGGTGGTGATCCAGCTAATCCGGTGTGGACTTCAGCACAAAACCCCACGACTTTGCCAGCACAGCAGAGGGTCATACAAACCCTCCAGCTGGAAGGGGGAGCTCCCCAAGCTGCTCCTAAGAGCACAGGCTCAGCGAAGGGTGTGAAAGAAAACACCACAGGACCGAGACACCTGTGTTTGCAGAAACTCTGCTGCAGACACAGTTTCAGCTGCCTTGCTTTACCACAGCTTCCTCAGATACAAAGGCTCTGTGAAGCAGCTGAGAGAATGGTTGCTATAGTGCTTTGAGGCTGTGTCAGCATAATTACTCTGGTGGAGGTGCTCTGGTGTAGATGAGTCCCTATATCTTAGCAGGTAAATAGCAACCATACTGCACAGGAGGAATGTCTACCACACTGCAGACCTCAGGCAAGGAGATGCGCACCAGGAAAAGGACCAGGTCACTCTACATCAGCAAGACATCACTAAACATCCTGGCCACTTCCAGCCCACTGCAACAAGAAATATATCAGGAAATAATTAAGTAGTTTGACGTCTGTTTGAACATCAACAGTCCTACCATCAACTTTTCCCCCCGCAAAATATTCAAGCTTCTATAAAACCATCACAACCAGGTTTGCTTTCTAAAGTCTTATACAGCAAGCTTACACCACTCTCTTATTCCATGCTGCTGCTGCCGTGGACCCCTGGTACACAGCCCTAGAGACGCGCTTTAAAGCAAATACTGCTTCCCAAACAGCAACGTTTGTACTAATGTAACTCCACAAGGCTTAGGGGGATTTAGCACTTGAACAACAGTCGTTAAAGCAGCCAGAACATCGCTGTTTAGACAAGCCCTCAGTTGAGGAAAGCAGTGCACTCCTTTAAATTTGGGCACGAGCCAAGGGAGAAGTATGCATATTAAACAGAGGCTGACAAAATACCCCAGTTGCATGCAGAGGGGAGGGGAAGAAGGAAGAAATGCCTCGTTCCCACCTCAGCAGCCTGCACCGCTGCGGTGAGCAGGGCGAAACACTTGTGTTGTGCAGGTCATATCTGGAGTCAACGCTGGCCCTTTGGGTTTTTTAAAGAGAAATGGCCCAGCCTCTGTTGGCAGATGCAGCAGTGATGCTCAGATACCCAGTGTTATTTTACCCAGAAAAATACAAAGTAACTGGTTCCAACACTGGCTGCTTCAAGCATGGGGTAACTTAGTTATGCCCATGGATTTGCCATGCGTCCCTTCCAAGTCGGAATATTCTGTAATTAAACTTCAGCCTGGGCAAGCCAGCTATGTTTTTCTCCAGGTCTGAGCTAGGAGGCTCATGGAGTTCTGTGCCACACATTTGCAACCCGGTGCATGATGCCAGGCATGGCACATTAGATCTGTGACAGCACTGCACTAATGCAAGTACTTCGCCTACCGCTTGCCTTGCTGCAGCTGGAGTGCTCATCCCTGGGGCATGAGCATGAGAAGAGCTGGTCCCTTCAGTGGGACCACTTCTGCCTCTTGGCTCACCATCACATACAGGCTGAGAGTGAGCTTGCACAAAGCATGCTGGGGAGCACTCCCACCATCAGGTCCATCCCTGTACATGTGACTTTCATGCCTCAGAAGAGAGCAAGCAAACTGGAGTTTTTATCTTAAGACAAACCAAGAATTTCCTATTTCATCACAGGCATCTAAGTACTAATATGAGTTACCTTTATACTGTTTCTAGTTACTTATTTATTTATTATACTGTTTATACTTCTTTTGCTGAATATGGCCTGCATTAAATGCCGGAGTACTGGATTGGGGTGCTGTAAAAATCAATTGACATTTTAGTTACTGCTGTCTGGCCCAAGTAAGCATACCAACAGTGGAGAATTACTGAAATCCCAAGCGTTACAGAAAGACCAGTTATGAGTTCTTCATTATCCTTCTCCACTCCTTTCTGTTTCCCCCCTCCAATGCAAGCCACATCATTACAAAGTTTTGAAAAAATGTCTCCTGAAGTGAAAAGTCCAGAAACATTTTGCCACATATACAATTACATCTCATACTGTAAAGCAGCATATGGAAAAGCTTTTCCTACCTGTAAACTATAGCAGACTCAGGGAATAACGCTGGCTTAACAGTCTCCCAAAAGATATACCTAAATGAGTAATGTGATAATGTAAGGGATACTTCCACTAAATTCTCTGATGTTTGTTATCTCACATGGACACTGGTTCATTCAAATTGCTGTGAGGGCAACCTTTTAGAACCAAAGAAAGAGGTGCTGTCAGAACACCTTCAAAGAGGTGAAAAAAAAAGCAGATCAAAGCATTTTTCAGAAAGAAATACAAAGATATCTGTCTTCTGGCCTGACCTACTGGGCATGCACAATTTATAGTGGTTTTTTTGATAACTGAAAACAAAGTCTCAGATGAACCAAAGACTGATTCAGTGTTTATCTGACATAAGAGAAGTTCTAAAGAACTGCCTGAACACAGGCTATACTGAGAAGCTCCCAAAATTCTGGCTGCTGCCTTGTCTACTTGAGCCAAGCCTTGCTGGCTAAAGGTTATGCGAGAGGCCATTTTTGTGACACAATCCAAATTGGTTCATTTTTTCCCCTTTCACTTTCCTTTGAAAACTGGGAGAAAAGCTTGGTCAGCTGTACTAGCTATACCGCAACACTCAGCCTTATTCCCAACAGACAAACAACAGCCCTTCCACAGAGAAAAGAAAGAAATACATAATGTTGGGGGAAAACTGCATTGTTGTTTTGGGAACACCCAGTCTCTAGCATCCTGACACACTTTAATCAGCCTGAAACACATGCCATCGCTCAGGACATATCCAAGTAACTGATACTCCCGTGTCTCCTCTAATCTAAGTGGGTTAGACATGAAATGGTGGCAGCTGCAAAACTAATAGGAAATGAAATCTCACTGAATCAATAAAGCATTTCAGTGTGTTTTTTAAGTTTTGTCAAGTTCCACTTCACATAAATTTAGAGCAAATGGCAAAAATTTACTAGAGAAATTAAGGAACCTGGGAGTGTTTTGAAAAACTGACACAGACAAAGCCAGGGGAGGCAGTTTGTTGTACAAACTGTGAGATACACACTGGCAGTCTCACAACTGGATACATAAAGGTTAAGATCCCAGCTTCTTCTTTGATACTACTGTAGCAAAGCCCATCCATTCCGGAATATCACGTCTTATGCAGAACTTTCATACCACCATTGTTTTTCATTCTTGGAAGAAAAGGAAAAGAAATAGCATTCTCTGTTTTCTCATGACACCATATGTACAGTCAAGTAGGATAAAACCTGGCATTTTAATGAAAAGCCAAACCACAAACAACCCAACACATGCCCAAAACTCCTAAGACTTTTCACTGTGTCAGCATTTCACTTCTAAGCATTCACACTGATATTTCTCTAGTTCCTGTTTGCTAGAGATAAAAGAGAGAACCAAAAAAAAAAGAGGAAGAAAGAAAATGGAATGAGTTACGTATTTTGTGAAGGCAAAGAAGCAACCTGGTGGAGAAAAAAACCTGTGATTTTTAACAATTTTTTGGGGAGTAGATTCTAACCTGGCAGTGTATCAAACATGCAAACTTGGGTCAAAATGTTATTAGAGTTTTTCTGCTTTTTCAATGAGTACAGCAGACCAAATTCCTCATTCAATTGGGCCTTCATCCAAAAGTACATGATCAACACTTTGTGGGGAAATCAAGTTGGTGCAAACTGCTTTAACCTGTATTTGCAGATCATAACTGAACTAGGCATTTAGAGGAGCAAGACTGCAAATTCCTATCTAGTAATAATTCCTATCCTAGCATGAAAACATCTAGCCTGTAATGCAGTGCTATCAAAATAATTACATTTATATATCTTTAATCAGTCCAAAGCAATTAAACATAATCCTTTTGTAATAAACATCAAACAAAACCCAAATACTATAAATGGTCACTAATATACTTCCTTACTTCACCCATAGTTCTGTTCCTCCTCTTTCACGCACCTTCTGTTACATTTGTGTTTTGTCCGTCATCTCCTCTCTCTTTACTGTATTTACATGATCCTATAGCTTTATTCCTTGCCCTTTGCCATTTGGTATTCCTTTTCTCCCACTCCCTCTTCTAGCATAAAAAGCTAGGATGTTTTCAAAGTAAAAATACCCATTTCCCCCCAACAAGAATAACTATGAAGTTTCTTCCCTTTATACTTAAGATCTAGTTCCAACAGATGCTGCTTGCTCTTAGTACACTGACTGATGTGGAAATTGAAGGTATTCTCCTCAGTACTCTACATGAAGACTGTAAAAAGCTACTTTTTCTGTCCACTGTTTTTTCCTGCTAATGCCACCACACTGTCTTCCATGTGTAGTTTGTTTAGCTTAGTGTGTCCTGATAGATTGGAAGGCAGGAAGAAATTACTAGCTTTGGCTATAGACCCTTGAGAAAAAAAAAAGAAAGGCTTTGCTGTTGTGGAAAGGGAAGGTTTTCAGGGGCAACTGACTCCAGTATTAAAGACTTTATCTGTACACAGGCAGAATAATTAGATACTAGAAAGGCAAATGCAAAAAGCAAAAGGCATATTAGGGTAGGACAGCACAAATATAAGGGTGGGTTGAAATGACAATGATAGTGAAGAAATGTAAGAGGGTAGGGGATTATTATTGCAGGTGTTGACCTATTCACAGTAAACACTTCTACTGCATGATAATTTTCACCTTTTATGTCTCAAATATTTCATGGTATCATTGAAAGATGGTTTTGAATGTTGCAACTTGCCCTCTAGGCAGATGAAGCACACAGATTGTGTCCCCATTGTTGCCTTGGAATTTATTTTTGAAGTAAACTTCTGTTTTTACCAATATTTTCTCAGAGACAGTGTCAGTCTCTTCATCTATGAAGATGGAGTAGGAGGTAGATTTTTAGACAGATAACCATGAAAGCTTGATGTGGATGAGCAGAGAAACACAATGAGGGTAATTATTCATAGGATTTGTCTCTTTTTACCAACTACCACACCTACATTTTTTTCATATATTCCTGTGCTACTGATAGCTAGGCACCTGGAAAGGAACAAAAACTTCATTCTCCATTTGTACATCAGGCAGCCTAAGAAACAGAATGAGGGGGGAAAAAAAAAGCTGGCAAGGAAAAGATAAGCTTCACTCCAGGCAAGAAATTATTCCCAAAATCATATTTTGTCAGAAATAGTTGTCTTTTAATATGCAGAAAAATTGCAAGCAGATCTGAGTTAGAGCAACTGCTCAATCTTATTTTGGAGACCTATTTTGTTGAAGAATAATTTTAAATAATATCATCTGTTTACATGACTCAAAATAATCATAGCAGTTCCAACACATCCACATTGCACATCCTGAACAGGCGCAATATCCTAGGCAGTAATGCCAAATAGTTTGTATATTATATGGTATAATGAGTATTCAAAAATGCAGAAATGGTTTTATCACTATTTTTGCCCCAGGTTGCCTGGGGAGATGTAAAACAGTCAAAGCCAGTACTTGTTTCATATAATCTGTATATTTAAACTTGCATGACTTCAGAGATACAGAGAAAGTAAATCTGAGTAAGATGCTACAAAATCCTGCACGATGTTGCAGGTAGAAAACGAACTTCAACTGATTTTAAAGTTTTTAATAGGCATTTCTTCCCTATTAACTATATGCAGTTTCTGAATGCAAGGAAATTTAGTGGATCTCTAGGTTCTTGACTTCAATTCTTGCTCTTCTGTGTGACCTTAGTAAATCAGAGGGATGGGACTGATAAGGGACTGACATTCCTTTCATCCTCAGGGCTGAGTGTGGTAATGAGAGGCTTACATTCCCTGCAGGTAAAAGAAATGCAGGTATAGATCCAAAACAAGCAGCGTGCTCAGTGAGGAGCTAACAAGAGCTTCAGTTCGGGGGGAGGAAACTCTATGAACACAGATGTGTGTGAAGTCCCACCCTGGTGCTTAGCACCTTTATCTTCTTTGGACTCAGAACTTGGAGTCCTCTTCTGGCAGCAAGTGCCAAACTCTGTTCTGTAAAACAATGAATAAAGAGTCCCTGTAGCTTTTCTGGTCTGTGACTTCATTTCATGTGGTTGCTGGTCACAGCATTTTTCTTTGTGTTATTGCTGGAAAACATCAAGCTTGGTGTTAACAGCCTGCCAAAGGTGCTTAAAGGGCCTTTTGGGCTGTCAGCAGATATAAAATTCCCAATAAGCAATGTTCCTTTTCTTTTACAGTTCAGGTGGAGGAAACAGTGTCCACCTTCTCTGTGCTGCTACCCAGTGGTCAGAGCATTGGCCGGGAAGTGGGAGTTCCTGAGGAGCATTCATGCCTCATCCCTGACCACCATGCTAGACTGGGAGGAGGAAGAGCAGGAAGGAAACAGGGAGTCACCACCTTTTCATTTGAAGTTATGACCCTGTTCCAAAAAGCATGTAAGTCTCTGACAAGGACAAGGCAGCTGAGGCAAAATGCAGAGTAAACAAAGAGGTATCTCTCTCATCTAGCTCAATCATCAAAACTGAGTCCTGGGGTTAATTAATGCATTTTTGTAGTAAATAGTTCCTGGATAAAAAACAAGCATGGGCTTGGGAAAAGTTATCAGAAACCAGGAATAAATGCCTACAGCCCCTGTGTCACTTTCCTTCTAGCTCACACTAGTGCCACACATTTGCCATCCTTTCCAATAGAGCACAAATTCAACAACTGAGGTGATGAATGCTTCCCTTCAATTTTGCAATCCTCCTGAGCACCTGGGACACCCTCCTGGTAGTTAGGAGGTGTTGATGTAAATGCCTTTGAGCTAAAAGGCAGTTCTTTAATTCCTGGGCTACTGTACTGAAGGTGAGCACTCTATCAGACAGTGGCAGGCACTGAAGCCATCTGTGGCTGCAACAGAAGAACCTGACTTGTTGGGCTTGGAGAGGTTCCACTCAGCAGGACCTCTCCTAGAGCTGCTCCACCTACTTCCTAGATCACAAATGGGAACAAAGGGGAGACAGGTTCCAAGAGGCACAGTTTGGGGCAATTCTGAACACTTCTATCCAGAAATAAGAGCTCAGATGGCTGCTCAGAGGAGTTTTTCAGAACTGCACTTTTAGATTACCCATACTGTTTTCCTAGTCCTCAGTGTTTCCATTTACATTCATACAGTTAAGTGGGGTCTAGTCAGAGTTGGCAAAGTACAGGAGGACTTTAAGAGGCCTGTAGTTGTGGTACATCATAGCCCAGCTCTTCTCAAAGCAACTCACTCTCCAACATAAACTATTCCACAGACTTTCTGCATGGAAGATTTGGTCTCCTAAGAAGAAGCTGGTGTCTAATTTACCCATCCCTGCTGTGTTTGTGACCTCTAAGGAGGCAGAGTGGCAGGGTTTGGTGCACATGTACACCTACAACACGTAATAGGCCAGAACACCTTAAACGTACAAACACACGCTCCGAAGAAAAAAAAGGCCCCATCTTCTCCCAAATAGAATGGTTTGGGCTTGACACCAAGCTTGAGCCTGGGTTCAAAGGCAGTAGAGGAGTAGCCTCTGGCTTTTTGGTGTCTCTTTGCAAAACAGGAGTCACAGAACTTTGTTTTCTCAAAGGGTAGCTGTGAAGAAAAATGCATTTTACTGTGGAGTGCCATTTATTGTGGCAACATGCCAAAACCCAGATCTAAAAAGGGAGGGTGAACTTTTAGAAGAGAGTCATCCCATCCTAGGTATTTAGCAATTGGAATGAAGTAAGCCTTAACAAAACCAGATGTAAAGGAAAACAGTCAAAGGAATGCAATTTACAAAGCAGTTCCTTCTAGACTGCACAAGTTTTACTGTGTTATTCTTAGTTCTCAAGTATATTGACTAAAGGTATTCTGGAGTAAAGTGCTCTTTTGTGACATGCAGAAACTGGAATACACTTTTAAAAGTAAATATAATATATTTTAGATCTTAGAAAAGACATGAATACAATTACTAGATATTGTATTTTCAAAAATAATTCTGCTGTTGGATGTCATGGCTATAGAAGTCCTTTTCTAATGAAAAAAAAAAAGGAAGTTGATAAATCATGAAGGAAGGAAATACTGAGGTTTAAAACAGCCACAAATTTGTTTTTCTTCAGCTTATCATTTTGAAAACTCAACTGCTGTAATTCTGGATGAGTTGCCAGATTGTTTCCTTCATAATTCTGCCTCTCTCTTATCCATTCTTTAGGGATCAAAAACAAGCATATTAACTTCAGTCAGTGAACACGCAAATCAAACAAACACATTCCCCTAACTTCGGGCTCTGATTAATTCCACTGGTAGCCTTTGACCTTGATTTCCACAATGTCTTGCAGTGCATAAAGAGGTATCAGAAAACTGCAGAGATTTGGTTCGGAAAAAAATAAAGCCATCCTCATTGCTATTCCCTAAGTACTACATTAAAATCTATAAAACAAAGGGCTGAAATCTGAAGTTTAGGCCTTGGAGCCAGTTTCACAATCTGTTTCCTGTAGCCAGAGTTCATTTGGAGCCAGTAGAAAAAACAGCTTCTAAAAGATAAAAGGCAGTGCTGTGACTTTCAATCAATCTTAGCATTCAGTGTGTGAATATAGCTGTACCAAAGTCTAAAACACCAAAGCTCCAGTTCTGATTCTGGTTCAGTCTACTGATCTTGGATGTATGTAGTCATTGTCAGAGACACCCAACAACTCATGACGGGAAAAATAAGATCTAGCCAACTTCTGGAGATCAAAATTTAGGTAGAAATAAAGCAAACAGATGTGACATGCCCATTCACAGGAAAATGGGAGACCATAATGAGTGACAACAGAATGGGATGGGAAGCTGAAGTGGTAGCTAACGTAAAAACAAAACAAACAAAAGAAACCTCCAACAACATAAAAGGCACTGGCAGAACTATTTTCTTTGAACCCATCTGTTGTGATGGGTGGAGGCCTCGAAAGCTTAGAGAAGTCAAGACTCATATTTATTACAGGTAGTGATGATTTCAGCAGATACATTGTTCACGAGGGTGCCAAAGGCCTGGAGGAAGCAGCTGCGTGAAGCAGTCCAGGCCTGTCCACCCTACCAAACAATGGCAATGCAGTCCCCTTGCAGAAAGGATTCTATGAGAAAAAAATAGACTGGTCTTCCTTCAAAGGTACAGGTGAATGCAAGTTTTAAAGAAACAGTTCCAGAAAACAAAGGGATGTCAGATGAAAAAACCAGATACTTTACAAATCAGAGAGCTGTTGATGGATGGTGTTGGTGAGCCAGCCCAAGCTCTGCTCCTGGACTCAGACGTGGTTTCTGTGTCTTTCTGTGGCATAAGAGTAGCTTGTTCTGCATTTACCTTCAGTTTTGAGATCTGAATCTTAAAGTGGGAAATGTGTATGTGAGAAGCTAAAAATAATTATGCAAGACCCTACACGGGCCCAGTGTCCTGCTTCTAATTTACTCCCAAGTATTCTTTCGCCTTTCTCTATACTCAAAATCGTAGTTTCACAATTGCTTCAATATGACAGCTGCAAACAGTTCTGCCCTTGTTTTCCTCTCCTCTTCCCTGCCAAGAGGTGAACTAGATCAAGGAACTGACTTGGCTGAAAATTAAAATTTATAAAAAACACCCTTTTTTTTTTTTTTCCCCCTGCAGGAAAATCAAGGGAAACGGCAATACCAGCCTCTTTAGTGGCAGGTTACACTTAATCACAGAATGGCTGAGCCTGGCAGGGACTTTTGGAGACTATCTGGTCCAACCCCCCACTCAAGCAGGGCCACCTAGAGACAGCAGCTCTTGAATATCCCCAAGGAGAGCAAGTCCACAACCTCCCTCGGCAACCTGTGCCAGCGCCTGGTCACCCTCACAGTAAAAAACGTGCTTCCTGATGTTCAGAGGGAACCTCCTGTGTTTCAATTTGAGCCCCTTGACTCAGAGACTGTCATGGGGTGTCACCGGGAACACCCTGGCTCCATCCTCATTGCACCTTCCCTTCAGGTACATATAAACGTACAGATATATACACGGGTAAGATTTCTTCCGAGCCTTCTCTTCTCCAAGTTCATCAGTCCCTGCACAACCGGGATTAAAAAAAAAACCCCCAAAAAATCCCCTTGGATTAACTTGAACAAAAACACAGCGAAAGTGTTGCTCAGTGTGAATATTCCGGGATTTCCCCCCATCCCTCTTTTACCCCAAGTGATGACGAGACTGCGTTTCGCTAGCACCGACAGTTTCTCCCTTCCCGCTGACGCTGACTTAGGCTACAGCCTGACTTAGGCTCCGCCTCTGGCAAGTAGGCGCGGTCGCTTACAACACGTGCGTGCGTTAAGTGCTTGCCGGTGCAAAGCTCTGAGGCAAACCCGCTACGGGGACTGCTTCACCCCCGGCTGCCGCCAGTCATCGGCGGCTCATAACCTGGCGCGACAGATCCCAAAACCCCCCAAAACCCTAACAAACAGGATGACGGGAGTACCGTGAGCGCATCCAACAGAGACCGCGCTCCGTTCCCCGGCAGGATCCTGGCCGTGCGCGCGCTGCCTGCCGGGACACGTAGTCTTCCCCAGCGAGGACCACAGACCCGCCCTTCGGCCGCACTACATATCCCAGCAGCCCCTCCCGGCACGGCCGCTCCCCGCTGCGATTGGGCCTTCGGCTGCGAGCGCTGAAAGACGATTGGCTAACCGGCGTGTCTGTCATGCAGGCTCCCCGTGCTGGGCGGGGCTGTTTCCCCCCAACCCTGAGTGAGGGGACCTCCGGGGGTCGGTGGCGGCCCCGGCGGGGAGGGCTGAGGGGCCGCCCCGGGAGAGGCAGGGTCGGGGCCGCCTCTTCCCTCCATGCCCGGGGCAGGGAGGAGGAGCCGCCGGCGCCGCGGGGTGGTGGCCGCCCCTCTCCCCGCC
>VZRQ01010677.1:480988-542140 GCA_013397975.1 Machaerirhynchus nigripectus
GGCGAGGTGCGCTGGGACGGGCTGTGCAGCCGCGACGCCGCCGCCCGCGACGCTGCCCTGGACACCATCGGGCAAGCCCTGCTCCGCCGCGCCGAGAGCATCGCCTCCGGGGCGGCCGCCACCGGGCTGCCGGTGCCCGCCGCCCGAGACGGGCTGGGCGAGGCGCTGGCCCGCCTGCTCATGCTGTCCAAGAGGTGCCCCTTCCCCGACGTGAGGGAGAAGAGCGAGGCGATCCTCAGCGGGGTGCAGGTGAGCGCGGCAGACCACCCTCTTTGGCTGTGGGACCGGGCCGGGGGCTCTCCCGGCCCCGTCCCACGCAGGGCACCTCCGGGTTTCATCTGTGCGCCGAGGTGGGCGTCTGATCCACCTTGTCAGATTTATTCGTGCAATTAATACGTGCTAAGTGCTCTCCACTCCTACGGTTCTCTCCCCGAAGAAGCATTCGGAAAAGCGTTATTAAAAGGCGGCGGCGGGGAGGGGGGGATATCTCACCGGAGACACTCAAAAACCACCTGTATGCGTTCCTGTGTCACCTGCTCTAGGTGACCCTGCCTTGGCAGTGAGGTTGGACTGGATAATCTCCAGAGGCCCCTTCCAACCCTAAGCATTCTGTGAAAAAGCATGAAGTCTTTCAGGGTAATCCAGCAGAGAGGATTTGGTACGGAATGGCTGGAAAGTTGGGGCATCCCCAAGGAAGCACTAAAATGACAACTTTAACACTCTAGTTTCAGTCTGTATCACCAGTGCTGTGGTATTACCGGGTTGGTTTTAATAGAAAAGCAGGAAGGACTTGGGTATTAACATTAGTGGTTGCCAGTTGAAAATATAAATGGGAAGTTTTGGAGCTTTTAAAAGGCATATGAGCTTCAATGTTATTAAGCCAGAGCCTGTCAAAATTCCCTTCTTGTGGTTTATTGCTAGATAGTTTCTCCACTGGAATTGATAGGATTCAAACTATTTCTTTTTTCATAGCTCATAGGCAGCCTAGCCAATAGAGGATTACATTTACTGACCTAATGCTAACAAAAATAAATGTGACTTTGTACTCTTCCACTCTTACAGTCTAATTATAGTTACTCGCATTGCGATTCTCTTGCTCACCTCAGGTTTTTGCGCAGGTCTTGGAGTTCTTGTATCAACGGGTCCATCAGCACTGCTAAAAATACTACTTGCTGCAGGGTAGGAAAAGGAAATTCAGGTATTTCTTTTAATCACAAGTGAATGCATAGACCTGTGCTGGGAGATAGCTGCCTGATTCTCACTATTGTGCTTTTTCTCCCTGAACTTTAACAGGTCGAATATAGGGAAATCCAGGGAAGTAATGATAATAATAATATATTAAAGTATTACAGATATAACAATTTATACATTATATACATACATACGCATAACATAAAAAACATTAAATGCTACCATGTATATGGAAACACATTCTGGGTTTGGGTTATTGGGGCTGAAAGAGTGTCTCTTTATTTTGTCTAACTTCTTAGTACTGTGCAGTGTGATAAATACAGTATAACTTATTTACACAGTTTGGGCTGTGTGGGGCGTTTTTCTCAAAGCAGATTTTATCAGACCTGATGGCTTCACATGGTCTAAAGCTTTCACAAGTGAAAAGCTTGACAGCTTTTCTTTAAAAACTGAAGCCAGTGAAACAAACAACCACCCCAAACTTGAATATTAAGTTGAAAACTTAATCTGGCATCTTCCCTGCTAAAGGTTCGTGTGAGAAGTGAGTCTGTTACCAGTGAGAATGATGAGTCACTGGAACAGACTGCTAAGGGAGGACTTGTTTTTGTCAGGTTCAAGATACCAGAGGCTATTTCAAAGACCAAACAGATGGTGATCTCTCACCTAAATTTTGGGGGGAGGTCAGAATACAGGACCTGATGACTCCCTTTTGGGTTTTTATGTATTTGAAGTTAGTGGCCTGTTCAAGTATTAGTCTGGTTTAGAAACTTTGTTACTAGCTTTTTTTTAACTAGGCCAAAAGGTTCTGGCAGAAAATGTCCATCTTCATACAGCAAATACAAGTTCCAATACCCTGGTCATTGCTGGCTTGATTAATAAACATGGGTGTGAGAGGTTTAATAGCTGTGAAACCCATTGTATACACACAAGCTGCAGTAAAAGCTTAACAGCAAGTTAAGCAAAATAAAATCAAATATAACACTATTTTAAGAAAATCTTCAAAAGCTGCTTTTGTTTCCTTTTCAGGAGCATAGATTTAAGGGAGAAGTATTCTGTATTTTATGATTTTAGAGTTGCACATCTTAGTTCTTGTGTCTGTACTCATAAATGAAAATTTTCATTGTAATCTTTGGATCTGCGTTTGTTGGAGAAATAATGCAATGCGAGTATTCCGTTTTGGATGCTGAGGACTATTGTCAGGTGTGAAATGGTTTTCTGTTGATTACATGACCAAGAAGAATTTTTTTCAGATCTCTGCAGTGAAGATCGCAGATCAAACAAACAATTAAATTAAATATTATCACTCCATACAACTTGTGGCTTTCAGCAGTGCTTCCAAAGGTAAATAGCTTAGTAACATGAAAATGTGAAATCGCATTCAGAATACCATCAGCACTTGTATTCATCTCCCTGTTTTGGGATCTGAAACAATACTGAAGTCCACAGCAATATGTACCATAATGGTGTCTAAAGTTATTAAATGACATAAAGCCCAGGGCAGGAGCCCAAAAGTTCTCCTGTGAACTGAGGCTCTCCTCTTTTTATCTCCCTTGGGATGGTCCAACCCAGACTAGAAGTCTGAGCCTGGACTGATACATTTCTTTTTATCCCTCCCCACCCCAGCCGCCTCAATGTGGAGAACTGTAAAATGTGCTTTATTCATTTTTCAGATTTGCTTCCAGCATGAGTCAGTGAGGAAATCAAAGATTAGAATTTTCCATGTGGTCTGATTGCTATTTCTTTCTTTGAGTTAATGCCTTCTTGCCTGTTGGGGCAGTCAGCAAATATTTAGGCACGAGCAACTGTGCTCCTGGTGTTTTTGCAGCTTTGTGTCTGGAGCAGGTTGGTGTAAGCTGCAGGCTTGGCAGCAGCCTGTGTCAGTGTGGCATCCCTCTAAGCCTGCCTTTGTTATGATTTGGGGTTTTTTTCCCCTGGATAAAAATCCCTCTGATACATAAAGTGTGCAACTTTCTTCTTTGGTATTAATGAATAGCATTATTAATAAATAATATTGCTTGTATCAGAATCTATAAAATTAAATTATTGCTTAACATATATTCCTGTTGATTTGACTTATATTCAGGAAAATGAGTTTCTCATAGTAGAATATATATTCATATATAATAACATACACTTTTTCACTTAAGAGAATATATCTATTTTTCCCATTTAGAATAGACAGGTTGTTTGTGTAAGAGTTATTACAAAGATAGCATCAATAAACTAGTCCCCTTTTTTCTAATTAAAACGTTTTTGCTTTTATTAATAAGCAAGTTCCTAAAGCCACTTTGACCTCAGTAGATGATTTAAAAAATATTTTAAAGATATTTCAATTGCAATGCTTTAACGAAGTGAAAACAGTTTCAATGTTTGCATTTGAAAATGTTAGATGCATAGTTTTTGAGATAAAACCCCAAATATGTATCATAGTTTTTTGATAAATTCTTGCTCATGGGGTGTTTTGCACGTATTTATAGCATAGTGCCTATGACCTTGCGGAATAGAGTGTCATTCCTCCCAGCATGCTGGGTGTCTGCACAGCAACACAAATATATTGGGAAAGAACAGCAGTGGAACGTCTAAGCACATGCTCATTAAAAGTCTTCTGCCAGCCTCGATTGGATCAATTAGATGTGTATGACTGGAATGTAAGGACGAGGTGTCTGTGTGTAGCTGGAGAAGAATCACTGAAAGGATGAGATTTGATAATTAAAATCTCTTGTAACCGTCCAGTGGAGAAAACTCTGCCGAACAAACTGTTCTCCATTGGTATGTCAATTCATAAAAATAGGTTTTTTATATTAATGATGAGAATACATAGGTGGAGGGCAGGTTCTGCAGATGCAACAAGATGCTAGTCTACATAGGATAAAAGATAGCAGCAGCAGAATAAAACCCATAAATGTCAAAAAGCATAGAATTTGGCATGCAGAGCTTGACTGCTTGGGGGCAAATAAAAGGAAGAAAGAAACTATCTCAACCTCTTTGAGAAGTAATTGAATGATACCAAACACTTGCATTGAAGGGGAAAATTAGTAATGAAAAAAGAACTCCACTCTCTGTTGATCTTTTCATTGATGTAAACAAAAGAAAAATACAGAAAATGGGGAAGAGCCTGTTTCTTACAATGCAAAGTGCACAAAGATATATGAATAAAGCTAGGATGGTCAAAAACCATGAGGAGGTTTAGCTAAAATGAATATTGGAAGAAAGCAAGAAATAAAAGATCCACAGATTAATGGATTAACAGATAATGCTGAGGTGATTGAAATGTTTTCTGAAATGGTTAATCCGTCCCGTGTAGTCAATAGCCGTGATAAAAGCATAAATAGTACCTTCCTGGGCTGGAGGGTGGAGGGGAAACCTGTAGGTTGCGTGGATAAGCAACAGATTTTCAATCTGGTAGGGTCTGATGAAATTAATTCCAAGGTGCTTAAAAAAACTAGCTAGCTGAAGTAATCTCATGTAGTGGATTGCAGTTTTGAGATAGTGCAGGGAAGTAGCAGACTCAGATTGATTGGTGTATACCTCTTCAGTGTGGGCTAAAGGGGATGGAATGAAGAGGAAGCTGATGGATTTTAACTGTAGCTCAAAGAAAAAATACTGGACCAGTGTTGGAACACATTTTTAGTGCCTACGAAAAGAAGTTGAGCAACAGCCAAAGCAGACTTACCCAGGATAAATTCTTTCAAATCCAGCATTGCTGCTGCTTCTGTGTTGGAGTAACAGGCCTTGTGGTGCAGAGAGATTCTATAATGTTAATAGGTTGATACACTGGAGTCCTCAATGTTCACATGAAAGTCTTATTAACAAGCTAGGGAATTGTGATCTATAAACTACACTTTAGTGAGTAAAATCAACTGGAAAACTATCCCCAGAAGGCAAGCATGGTCAGGTAACAAGTACTTGGTACAGGCTCTACAAGGTCCTGTCCAACAAAGTCTTGATTAACAAATTTATATGCTTTGTTGAATTGCAGATTACAAGCTAGGCAGGAGAGTAAGAATGCTGGAGAGCAGCCATATAATTTAAAATTATTTTAATATTTAATGTGAACTTGTATCATATCTTCTAGTCCTTTGGGCTTTTTTGTGAAGAAAGTTTGAAGTACTTAGTGGTGGTATGGTTGGCTAAAAGGAGGCTTAAGATAATATGTTCCCAAAGAAATGAGGATGAAAAGACTGCAGCAAAAAAAAAGAAAACAAGAGCTAGAATGAACAATTGATCTAAATTCCAGAAATACTTGGGATGGACATTTGGGGAAAATTTCAGTATTAGGATAGACTATCGAGTCATGTTCATCACTAAATCTCAACTGTTCTTAAACATCAGGCAGGAGCAAGGTGCTTATTTGATCTCTTCCTGGGAAAGGCAGACATTGCTAACTGGATGATTTTTCTTTCCAGCCTCTTTTTCTGTGTTTTGTATTGTAAGTGCTTGGAGGGACTTCAAGCACCATCTAAGTCCTTTCGCTTTGATCTTCAAGACTGTATTTACCACACAAATAGTGCTCAAACTTGTGGTCTCATACATAAAAGCATCAGGTGGGCTTGAGGGGGCAGTTATGATTACCGCTTTCTTTTCTCTGGCCTTCTGCTTTAATGGATAAATGTATCAGAATTCCATAGTTTGCCAAGGGCTATTATGGTACAGAAGAGAGGGGTCATGTCAGCAGCCAAATATATCTTCTTGTCTTAAAACCTTGAGGCACTGATTGGGATCTAGGCTTGCTTGGCAGAGGATGTGGAATGGAATATCCTTCCTTTCCAAATTCTGGCAAAACACTTGTATGGTTTAAATTAAATGGGCATCCAGAAGGGATGGGAAGACTTCTAGTCACAGCCAAAGCAGACATTGTGTCCTCTTCCTCTGCCACTGTGGTAGGACAAATAAAGCTTCTGCCAGGAGAGGAGGTAATAATTTCCCTGTGTGCATCCATAAAGGATAAAATAGGAGTTACTTTCCTGCTTCATTGCTGTATTTGTTATAGCAATGTGAACTCACATGAGAATTCACTCTTTGCTTTGTGAGTGCTCCATGCCTGAGCTCTGTGGTGTATGCTTGTTAAGACTGGTAAGGGTGAAAATTATGCTCATTGCTCCCAAATGGTTTATCCTGATGAGTGGTATTATGGAAAACTGGCTAACTTTCCAAATCTTTATAATCTTCTTCGGTGTAGTCTTTGGTAAATGACTTTATAACTTTGTCTAAATTCTTTTTTAGCCTTCCTGTACAACACAAGTAATTTTCTTTAGTGAACTTTGAGATCCGTAGCTAGGCAGATAGATCTCTTAGGTTGTGGGATTTCTTTTGTCCAGGTTAATTTGACTGTGTCCTGCTGCATGATAGGGATGTTCCCCTGTGATGCTTGCTATTGGTCAGCCACCATGGAAAGGTGTCTCAGTTGAAATTTAAAGTCTGTTCAAGCTTAAGAATTTAAATATGGTATCCTCACTGGTGGTGGTGAATCTGATCCATCTGGAAGCTGACTAGTCTCTGCACAATGCCAATACCCAAATCAGTTCCTGTTTCCCATAGTGCTCTTACATAAAGTGAATTAAAACATCCTTTTTTGTGAGTTCACTTCATAGCAAAAGTATGTTCTGTCTCTTCCGGCCATTAGATGGAATGAATTTAATTATTCATTGCAGGGTGCTCCCTTCAAAATCTAAGTGTTGCTTTACCAGCTCACTAGTTTAGAAAACATCTGTCTGTTAGGGGCTTTTTCGGTGGTGTTCAATATTCTTGCTTCTCTCAATATTGAGAGAGAATACTGAAGTAATGACATGTTTTTAAATTATTAGTCTTATTTGCAGCTTCTGCTGCCTCTGCAGTATTTATTGTAAGCATGTTCTGATGATGGGTCTGTACCACGTGTGTGGGGTGAGGCTGGCTGGAGATGTTAAGGGAGAAGAATTAATCTTGACATGTCAGGGAATATTCTGAGCAGTGGTGTGAAGATATTTTTTAAAAACTTAAATTGTCAATAAAACTTAGATGGCCTTATCTGCCTCTTCCCTCCTTCTTAAGCCTCCTTTCTTAAGCTTTGGTCTGTTGAGAGAGATGAAGGGAAATTTTCTCTTGTTGAGCTTGTCAACTGCAGAATTGCCTGACCTTGGGAATGTCTTTGGTTGGAATAATTTTTTTTTTGATTGAAAACAGTGGAGGTTCTCAAAGTGATGCAAAGTAGGGTATCTGGGGCACTTCTAATGACGTTTCTGTGTTTAGAGAACATAATTTTCTATGCTCTGTCCATATTTTCATTTTTGTCCATATTTCTCTCCATAATTTTCTATGCTGATGGTATGCCATTCTTCTTGTATGGAAATGAGCTTTGCTTAGTCAACTTTTTCTTATAATTGTTCAGAATGACTTGATCTGTAAATTTATAAGTTTATGTGATTCTGCTGAATTGATTTTCAGGACATCATAACTAGAATTTTTATTTTCAAAAGAAGTGAAGCATGAAGCACACATTTGATAATATCTTGGTTGATAATTATTTTTTGTCAGCATTGAAGTGCTTTAAAACTGGAAAAAAATCAAACACAAATGTTTCCTTATCTCTTACTGTTTAGTAATGAGGTAAGCAATTATAGGATGTACATTGGTGGCTTAGTTAAAAAAGGTTTGTTTCCTGTCCTTTTTTTTTAATAGGAGCTAATACCTAGAGATCTGTAGAAACCAGAATGCTTCAGCTTGAATGCATTTTGTAAATAACAGCATCTGTTCTCCTGATCTAGCAGTCACAAAGTCACATGAGCTCTTTTTTAGATTTTTTAAACTTTCTTTTGATTCTGCTTCTCTTTCTAGAGGTAATTTTGGAAGTTGGCTGTTCATTTCAGCTCATAACTGGATACAATCCTTTCCAGTCTACACTCATATTCTAGTGTCAACTTAGTTCTCTATCTGAAATTGTTTTTCTTGCTCTGACACTAATAGTGTATGGATAGCAGTGATCCTTCCCTTCTCTGCATTGATTTTCCTTGAAGTACTGCTCTAAGTTTCCAAAAAGCCAATTTATTTATAGTTTTTTTGGTTTTTTTAATCATATCATTTGTTTGTCCTGTTTATTATGTAAAAAACTGTCTTCATTTTGGGCTCTTGGCATATACTTCGATGCTTTTTCTCACAAATGGGGAAATTTTATGTATCTTGAGGAGATGTTCAAGTAAAGGGAAAAGCACTAAGATTCTGCAATGTTTTGTAAATTAGCACACAATATGAAGTAACAAAAATGCATGGACGTGTAGGTTGTGTAAAATAATGTATGTTCTGTTAGCCTAACCAAAGTATATTGCTTTAAAAAAAATCACATTGTCTTACTGTGACAAGTGCAAAGTGAGCACTGAAGAAATAGTTGCTGTTTTGTCATCATACTCCTGACTTTTTCTTCAGGTCAGGGTTTCTCCTTTTGAAATAAACATAGTGGAAAAGTACTGAATATACTATTGTGGGCCAGAAAAAATAGTTTTGAAAGCTTGATTATATTTTCCTGTGGATACGGAGTGTTTGAATTTCCAAAAATATGGTTTGCTGTCAGTATGGTTTTCTATTCCAGTAAATTGTTTACAGTTTAAGAGGGATTGGAGGGTGGGAAAAGCTTAGGTCTCTCTCCAGAAGTCAAGTGAAACATGGAAATCTTCACTTGAAGCTACATAAATTAATTAAATCCAAAAAGTTAAGTGGTGGCATTTTTTCTTGTTTACTGCTTTCCTGATGTTTTCAGTGACTTTGACCTTTTTTTTTCCTTTGTCTTTTTTTTTCTTTTTTTTTTTTTTCCTTTCTTCTGGAGAGCTTAGGTTAGATTACTGCCAAAAGTTGGTTTGAGAAGGTGAACTGGTTTAGTTCTATTTAAACCTAGTAAACAATTAACCATTTTCCTTACTTCAGCTTTATATAGAAACCAAGCTTATTCTTTCATGTAATTTTGGGTTAAAAGTATCACCCAGTGTTGTGTTCTAGTGCAAGAATATTGCCCCAAAATACACTGGGCTGGTATTTTAAAAATAGAGGTGATGCTACTTATGTAATCTGATAATGTGTCCCTTCTGTGCAACTGCAAGAACTTACTTTCAATGCAGGCACTGTGCTATAGAAAAGCACTGAAAACTGCTTCTGAAAACATGTGGGGTTTTTTCCCCTGTAAATTAGTTAGAAATTGTAACCTTTTTTCATTCTTCTATGCCTTCTGGAGCCAGTAATAAAGTTTTCTTGGTTGAAGGTTCCTGGCAGGTCCTTTGTCTGCCTAAATAGCTGACTGGCTCTGTGGGCCTTAGCTTTGAGACTCGAGGTGTAACCACCTCTTCACCAAATTTCCCTCCCTGGGATATTCCTGCTTGCTATTGAATTGTTTTTGAACAGTTTTCTTCTGAGACAAATATTTTTGTCAGGGATCCCTCAACTCCTAGGGAGTAAACGTGGAAAAATATGACATATATTCAAAAGAGGACTAAACTTGAAAATACAAACTTATTTAAAGCTCTAAAGCCTTTCCTGTGTGCTTTTTTTTCGGGGGGGGCTGGGTGGGAAGTGGGGATGGTGTTTGTTTTTGTTTTGTCTTTTCTGAAAGATTTTTTTTCCATTGCAGCTTGTTGCTGGTGTTTTGGTGCAACAAAACTTTTAGCTTTAAATGCAGCCTGTTTGCCAACAGCACATTCCACTCAGATTAAACCGTTTGTTTGGATTTTCCATGTATTTAAATTTTAAACTTCTAAACTAGTTTCACACTGATATCCATGTAGAAGAAAGACTGAAGAAAGGAAAAAGGTTCAGAAAAACTTTTTATTTCTGTGAATTTTGGGTCAGTGTCAAGTGCAAGCTTATGTCCCTTTAACAGTACTAAATATTTGGCAACTGCCATGCACAAAACGTTTTCTGGAGCTCATCATGTTATGAAGATAAGTCCTTACCAGGATAAGATTGCTTTTGATACTTGCTGTAACTTCCTTTGTGTCCATTCTGTCCTTCCTACTTGTGTTACAGAAAAGGTTTTGGAAACCTTGTAACTTCACCTAGATTACTGTTTTTTTAAGAGTTATGTTTTTAATGGTTGTTTATATTTACTCAGAAATTGATGTATAAATAGTGTTCTGTAAGAGAAGCTTAATTCTGACATTTTTATTTCTACTGTTCCGTTCCACAAGGCAGGAAAATAAGCCAAATGGAAATGTTTTTGTCTGGCTTTTAGAAGGCGTATTGGTATCTTGGCTTGTAGTGTTCTGCTTTTGTAACTATTCAGACCATGGCAGCTCTGCTTGGCTGATATTGTCTATAATTGTCAGAAGAGTGTGTGTAAATTGGGAATGTCAAATGTTGCTTCTCTTTCCTTCATTATTTGGTGTGAGGCCTTTCTTAAAGGATTCAAGGTTTTGAGTAAGGTTTCACTGTGAATGAAAGCTGTTTTTTAATGCAGAAGATACCGTTTGTATTGCACAATGTAAACTATCTTAATTTTAGATTCTAAAGGTAGTAGTTAACTCTTTGTAGCTGATGCATTAAGTGAATACCTGAGATTGAAGCATAGACTTTTGTGTTCTTTCTACTTTTCAGGGTTTTCTGTATATTTGTGTGTAATGATTAAAGACTTGGGAAAAGTGCTGGTTTTATACACTCTGAATTTGGTGTGCAGATCATTACTTCTAAGGGTGGTGGAAAATATGGCTTCTTCATGGTGCTTCCAGTGCAAAAATTAATTTTGTAGTGGTGAGCTGTGGTATGCTTCCCATATATGTGGCTTCCACCTATGTTCCTCCTCTCAGAACCCAAGGCCTGCGGTGCAGTGTGTCACACATCCACATGTTTTGGGGGGAGGTACAGTTCTTGTATTTCAGATCTCTGGGGTAGGGTAGCCACATGGCTCAAAAGTAACTCCCAGTAACTCCCAGTAGCAATAAATCTTCATGCATGTGCATAAAAACATGCTAAGATGATTGCAAAGTTCTGCTGAAAATCTCACATGGAAGCTAGATGATTTGCTGTCTGTTCCCTCAAAAAATAGTTGCTAAAAAATACTTGGGAAGATGTCCTGAGGTTAAAAAAACTAAAGCACTTTACAAAGAATAAAATCAAATTTTAATACTATCTTCTAAACCTCTTTTTGATTGTGTTGGGGAACTGAGAATTTCTCTAAATGCACATTCACTAATGCCCTGTTCAAAGATTACTTCAGAAATAAATATGCCTTTTGAGGAATAAAATGTCTTCTAAGATATAATCTCAAGAGTTTATGCCAGGGATGCCAGTATGGGAGGGCCAAAGCTCTCAGTTTTGGTGAAAGTCTATGGCTTTAGTGCAAACTTATCCCAGGTTATCCTTTGCTAATGTAACCTGTCTGGTTCTGTCCTGTGTGATGGTCTGGTGTGAGAATTTTCTTTCCATGTAGCTGTTTTAGTCAGCTGTAAGGAGACACCTTCTTGATTCTGTAACAGAAGCAAACATAGAAGTCTATCATCATGTGTTTTCAAAACTTCAGCAGAAAAACGAATACTAATTTTTAAAATATTTGCTCTATGTACTTGTTGTGGGTGGAGTGACAAGCCCTGCCGTTCAGCCACAAGGAGCAGAAGGAAACCCCTTGCTTTCTAAACTCCTTCTCAGAGAGGGGTCCAGGTGTGGCTGGATCCAATCTTAGCCCCAGAATTCTTTACTTCACAGTATTAAAGCTAAAACTACTAGCAGTGTATGTATAGGATAGTATAGTGCACTATTGCAAAGTAATTATATTAAAGCTAGCAAGAAGGAATAATTAGATAGACATGGATGTAACTCACCTTACCAGTGCTCGTGGGCAGATCTCTCTCTTAACCTTGAGGAGTATCAAGAAGGAATATGTTAGAGGAACCTAACCGTATGAAAGTGAACTGGACTTTGATAGTATAAAGTGACTGACTGCCAGTCGCATGTCTGCCAGGTCAGCTTAGCAGCTTGTCTGCCAAATCTTTGCCTCACTATCAGGATGCTGATTTGGGGTTAGTTAGCCAGCCTGGTTTTAGCATAGTTCAACAGCAAAACCAGCACATGGCCTGAGCTCGGCCCACCGCTGCTACCTTTGCAAACAGGACATTGTCCAAGCTGCTTGACCCCATTCCAGGGCAGAGTATCCTGCTACAGTACTACTTGAATATTTGTTTAAAAATAAAAGAGGACAGTCCAGCTAGACAGGACTTGTAAAAAGCATTGATCTCCTTTGTTGTCTAAAACTGTTAAGAAATGTGGAAATCAAATTGCAAAGAGCATGTACTGTAAGTTTTTATTATGTATATGCAATATAAGAGACAGGCAATCTAACAAAGAACTAAGTATAAATTTTTAAGCCAAGCATAATTAATTTTGAAATAGAATTAAGTTATTTTCCTAGGGATAGTATCATGTGAAATATCTTCTGCTGTTTGTAACAGAAGCCAGGGATAATATAATTTAATAGCCTTATTTGAGACTTGATTCCTTTATCTGGTGCAACAGTAGATTCTGATGCTCATTGAAATCAAGCCCTCCATCTCCAACAGACTAAGACAGTATTCATGTGGATACTAGTCTGTAAACTACTTTCTTTTCAAAATGAGTGATACCTCTTGCATAGTTTGTGCTTCTGAATATTGAGCTCGCTTTGAGAAGTCTTGAACCCTGAGACTTTGAAATAGCAAGGGGAAGCTTCTTCTAAGAAGTTATTTGAGTTCTTAACAATTCTGAAGATTGTAGAATGATAAAGAATTGAAGCAGCGTGCTGTATAATATTCTGTTCCAACAATCTGATTACTATAAGCAAATATAGAAGAGAAACTGTTATTAGGGCCTTGTGGCAGTTGCTTTCCTTCACTTAATTAGATGGGATAATGGCTCTTCACAGAGCATGATTTGGAAATCCGGCATCATCTGTGGGAGAGCATCCTAAAGGGAATGCTCTCATTATTGATGCAAGTTCTAAATCTCTAGAGGGATCTGTCTACACTCTGTTGTAGTGGAAATGAAGTCCAGGAAATGTGTGGGGCAGATTATTTAATAAAGAATGGATTTTATTTTTTTACCCCTTTGGCTCTGTATTTGTATTGGATTTGCATGGCAAGATTTTGGCTGCGGAGCAGCTACAGGGGTGACTTTTCTGAGAAGCTGCTGAGAACTTCCCCTTTGTCCCATTGGTTCCAAGATGGGGCTGTCACTGGCCAAGGCCAAGCCCATCATTGACAGTAGTAGTACCTCTGGGATACTGTCTTTTAAGAAAGGGGAAAAAAACCTGGGCAATAGCAACTGCAGTGAGAGAAGAGAGGAATATGTGGGAGAAACATCTCTGCAGACAAGGGCAGTGAAGAAGGAGGGGGAAGTGGTGTTTCAGGCTCTGGAACTGAGATTCTGTTGCAGTCTGTGGTTCAGACCATGGTGAGGCAGGATGTGCCAGTGGAGGTATGCGGTGGAGCAGATCTCCACCTACAGCCTGTGGAGGATCCCACACCAGAGCAGATGGATACCTGAGGAGGTCTTGGGAGCCTGTGCTGTAGCAGGCTCCTGGCAGGACCTGTGGCCCTGTGGAGAGAGGAGCTGTAGAGGGTTTGCTGGCAGGATTTGTGACCCTGAGGGGGACTCATGCTGGAGCAGTCTGTTCCTGAACGTCTGCACCCCACTGAAAGGGACCCAAGCTGGAGCAGCTCATGAAGAACTGCAGCCCCGAGGAAGGATGCACTTTGGAGAAGTTCGTGGAGAACTGCCTCCTGTGGGAGGGACCCCTGGAGCAGGGGAGGAAGGAACAGCAGAGACAGTGTATCTGACCACAACCCCATTCACTGTTCCCCTGCATTGCTAGGGAAGAAGTAGAGAAAACTGTGAGGGAAGTTAAGCCCAGGAAGAAGGTGGGGTTGGGGGGATAAGATGTTTGAAAATTTGGGTTTATTTCTCATTTCCTTACTCTGATTTATTAATAATTTAAATTAATTTCCCCAAATTGAGCATGTTTTGCCTGTGATGGTAACTGGTGAGTGAGTGATCTCTCCCTGTCCTTACCTTGATCCATGAGCTTTCTTTTGTTATATTCTGTCTCCCTGTCTAGCTGAGGAAGGGAGGCATAGAGCAGCTGGCATGCAGCCAGCATCAACCCACCACAATATTGGAACTAGTTCTTTGGTATGTTTTTCCGGAGTGAAATTTAGAATTTGCTGGAATATAAGTGTTTATTTGGTTGTTACAAAGTTGAATAGTGTCTCAAAAAAAAGCTTTTTGTGAAAATGTGCTGGTTTTGACAAAGTGTTTGCAGGGAAAGGCTTTCTCAGTAATGAGTGAAAGTTCCATGAAGAATAGGAAGAAAAATACACTTAGAATAGCCAAAAACTATGAGCATGAAGGTCTCACATTCCAGTCTCTGGTTTGCCTCTCTCAGGTAAGTGACTTGAGAAGGCAGTTGAACAGACAAAGTAGATCTCAAGCAGTAGAAATTTCATGTTTTCATTTAAGGTAGTAAAAATCTTAAAACATTTGCCTTGGATGTATGCGTACCTCATTCAAGCCTGAGTGGGATCTGTACTGAACTGGAATTTGAAACTTGCTTTGCCTCATCTCAAAACTTAACTTGGTCCTAAAGGTATTTTTTATTGACAAGATGTCACATTGAGAAATAAGTACCCGAGGTCTTAAAACTTCATCAAGTTAGGAAAAATCCATGCTTTGTCCAGATGCTGTGAAATTTATTTACCTCAGTCCAAAAGTGCTTTATATTAAAGCCAAAGTAGTGAGGAAGCTTTGAAGGCCCTGTGAGGTGGGTGAAGGATTTAACCTGAGTAGTGGTAATCCAGTTAGAATAATGAGGTGAGTTGAACAAAAATTTTGGTGAAGACTGAAATATGCTAAAATAATTTTCCCAATCACAACATTGTGTATTTATCTTCTGGTTTTTTTTAGAACGCTTCTAAATATGTTGACTTCGGAAAGCTAGGATGAAGTACACATTTGTATGGCTTTTTTAAGTTCAGCTTCTGGAATCTTTTTTTGAAGAGGGGGAAAGAGTATGTTGTGCTACAGAATAAGAACATACTTTTTTTGTACCGCAAGAAGAAAGCATTTTTGCTTTATTCAGGTGAAGTTTATTATGATATTAAACACATCTGTTTAATTAGACTGTTGTGGGTGGATTTGGGGGTTTGTGGGTTTTTCTGTTGATCTTTTTTCCTGAAAATTTTAATTTTGAACTGGAATATTTTTTTGTCTTAGCAGTAGTATTGTGGCCACTTACTGTCGCATTTGGAGGGAACTGCTTTACTGAGGGTAGTTACATTAATGCCATTACATGATCTAAAAATTATAGATTAAAAATAAACCGGCAGGTACTTCATTGAAAGTGTTGTGTACCACAGACATTATCCTGAAAAAAATCACAACTGCTTATTATTCCTGGAGCAGCCCTGAATTACCAGAATGACTGCCCCTGTGTGGTAGAGTGAAGCACACGTGCTTGCAGCGTTGAGGCCCTGTGCTGGTTGGTCTGTCCAGAAGCATCTTGAAACGTTGCTGCAGGATTCTGTTTCAAAATACCTTGTACTTCCATTTATTATGAACAATCGTGTGTCTCCTTTTACAGGTTTCAGGTTTCCTGGAGCTTCAGTGGCCATAAGGTTTGTGATCTGTGCCAAACTGGCACTCATGCTTGTCTCTTAATCTGAGAAATTACACTGTGAGTAGAGAGATGCAGGAAGCAAGTTTTGGGTGGGCCATATGGAGCCTGGAAGCACAGTGTCTCTATTTTTAGTGGTGTTGTACCTTCCAGCAGGGCCTGAGAGGTTAAATGTAATGTCATATGAATGCATCTGCAGTATTTTCAGAACTAAATTGGCTCAGTGTGGGCTACCAGGTGTGCCAGTTACCACAGCAGTAAATAGATATTCCTCACTTGTACATGCTTCACAGAATTCCACATGGGATGAACTTAAGCTCATGCACCTGCTCCAGGAAGATGTAATGAATTTGAAGGAACACTTGGGGGAGACTTCATGTCTCATGTTTTGTTGCCAGTTTTTGATTTGTTTGAAGTACCATCAATATGAATTGAGATGTTGAAACTCTTGAAAAGTGAAACTTTTGTCCTTTTTGTCTCATGCCATTTCTGGTTGCAGAACAGGTACGTGAAAACTTATTGAGATGGGGCGTATTTTTAGGCATTTTTTTGTTGGTGGTGATGTCTTCCTAGTTTTCTTTGGGAATAATGTAATTGTAACTGACTTCAGGGTATGAAAGCAGTGATGACTGACACAGTTATAGGAAAGGGAGAAGAGGAGCATGCATGACTAAGAAGTTTGTGGTAGTAGGTGAATCAGCACTTTATATATTAATTATGAATGCTCACCACTATATTCAAGTTTCACGCCTATTTCTATTTTAATTCATGATTGTCACTATATCAGTTTTGTAAGGCATTTATCTCCAACTGAAACTTCCCTAATTTTACCTCTGTAGTGTTAATGAAGACTTTGCATCAATGTCTTTTAAAAAAACAAAACTGGAAGAAGGAAAGAAGGCACTAACTGCAAGAAGTTACTGCTTCTGGACAAAGGAGGCATACATTCCCACATACTAAAAAGAAAATTGAAAGCCAAAACAACAACAGAAAAAATCCCCTACCCAACCACAGTGATATTTTAATAATTGAAACAGTTGGGGTCAAAAAGCTGAGGTTTGTGAAGGAAATCTGTCCTGAGTATGTATGATGGTGTCTTCTGTTGCTGACCATGGCATAGACTTTCCCTGATCTAACGAGAAAATACTAGTATAGGTACTACTACTAATAATAGCCATAATCAGTCTATTTTCTTTTTCTGAAGGATCTAGCAAGGGATCTTTATGAAGGTCTTTAAGGGAAATGAAACTGTTAAAAAACCTCAGTGAATAACTCTTTAATTTTGAGCTTACCAGTGAAGAATTTTAAAGTAGCACCTGGCAGCTAACCAGTTTTCTAAGAACAGATTCAACAAAAGAGTAGATTCTAGTTGGGAAGAGAGGGCTGACATTTAATATTTAGGACTTTGTAGTTCCTGTTAAACAAAATTAACCAAGGAACATGTTTAAGCTATCTCTGGAATAAAATGAATTTTTATGCTGAGCTATTGTTTTAAGTAAAATAATGTGTTGTGTGGTAGTGTTGCTATTTGCTTCTCTTTTTTTTTCTATTTCAAGCAGAGTAAAACTACTGCATTGTCGAGGCTAAAATATATTTAAATACTGTTAATTGTCCACTATTATAAAGAGAGATAGTGGAAAATAGAATTCTTTGGCAGTCCTCACTTGCTAGAAGAAACAATATTATTTGCTCTGTGTCTGTGGTGCATTACACAGGAGTCGCTGGTGTGTGCTCAAAGGGACCCTGCATGGTGAAACTTCCTGGCTGCATTTAGCTTTTATCCTGCTGTATGGCGAGGCCTCATCCAGTGGGAAAGGTGCTCTGCTTAGTTCAACCCTGGCTGTAGCAATGACCCAGCAGACTGCCTGTGTCCCCAGAGATTTACTACCAGTGTCTAATGCAGCAGAACATAGGTGGTATTTTTAATGAAAGAAGTGCGGCTGGAGCTTGTGGCCTCCTAGATGCAAGTACTTTTCAATTTGTTTCAACTCCCTTATTATATGTAGGCAACTGAAGGAGTTAGCTTGTATCTTGGAAGTGTTTTCAGATGCAATGCTCTACTGTTTCTTACACTTTATTACTTAAAGTTTCTTACTGTTTCTTACAGCCTCGTACAGGGGAATGGCAATTCAGCCACTTGGGGTACATTTAGGTCATGATTGTGACAGAGCTTACAATGCAGTGTTTTCATTGACCAGTTTGTCCCTGCTTTATCACTGATATATCATTCACAATAACAATAAAAGAGGTGAGGTTCTGCAACAGATGGCACTGTAGGAAAAGATAACCCTAACAAGAAAAAGTTCTCTCTATAGTAGAATGTAAACTTAAAAATTGAAAGTTGAAATAATGTAGGTAGACTCAACTTCTGGGAGTTGATAGCATCAGATTGCTTTGCTTTTCAAACCTAATGTTTTTATAGTACAGCTGTTGGGTCTTTTGGTTAGTTGGGTTTGGGGGTTTTGTTTGTTTGTTTTAAATGCAGTAAGATACCTTCAGATTTCTGCACTTACAGTCACCAAAATGGGGATTGCTCTGTCCTGTGTTATAATTATTTGTCAAGACAAATGTTCTGGTTTTCACTAAGTAACTGAAGGACAATTATGTAGCCTAAAGAGAGGAGCTGAGTTCAGGAAGCTTGTGTTTATGACCCAACTCAGAGCTTCAAAACTCAGGATCCTTCTAACTGTATACATAAAGTCAGTGAGCATCTAGGCAGAACCTCATCAGATGTTCAGCCATGCTTAAGGGTGTTTCAGGTTTGGAAGTGGGCAGTAGTTCCACGCCTGTGCTCAAGTAAGCTCACTCTGGATCCAGAGATTAAATGTTTCCTTCTATCTCCTCTCAGGTCTTGCAGAACATGGTGTTCTTGGAGCATGTTTACTGAAGACCTATCAGATGGGCTTTGCACAAAACAAACCAGAGCTACCCCTCCCACTCCTGAGTAATAGCTTAGTGGTTAGAGCATTCCCAAAGAGTGAGGACTCTGGGTTCAGCACATTTTCTCCCTGAGGGGGTTCAAAGTCATGCCCCTTATGTGCCTAGGCACCCAAGGTGAGAGCTGAACTAGCTTTTGCTCTCATTTCTGGGCCTGTGAACAACTTAAGAATTGCATGTAAAGCAGGACTAATGCAGTTGGAAGTGCTGGCTGTGTTGCCATCATTAAACCGCTTAGCTTTGTTTAGAGAGGAGGTGAAATCACCTTGGGCCCTTTAATGACTTGGACTTGGCCTCTATCTTGTTTAAGTGATCTCACTGCTGAGGTGATAGAGTGGCAGTCTCTGGGCTTGAGGTTGTGGTTGTGAGTAGATGCAGTTGCTTTTTTGTGGTGGGCAGAAAACTCTAGCACAGTGAGAGATGAGACTGATAAGGCACTCCTGTCTTTGGTGCTTCCTGTTGGCTGATTTAGGTGACTTCCAACTTGACCTACAGGTTTTGTGAATGCTAGTTAAGGTGCATTACCCTCCTCAATTTCTGTATAATTGTGGTAAATACAACTTTTGTTTTCCTGGGTAATAGAGTGAAGCGTGATCTTTGCTAAGAGATTCAGACACTTAAGAAATGTTGTTGTCTTCTACATCATTGGACTTGTCCCTACAGTGTGAAATTTGACCTTCCACTAAGGTGGTACTTCCTTGAAATACTATTTAGAGGCTTTGACACTAGATAACTAAACTGCCTTTGTTATGTTCCCGTGGTGAGAATGCACATGAAACTTCCAGCTCACAAGCATTTGAAAAGGCAGTTGGAAGTGGAGATGTTTTGTCACTTGTTTCTTGCACTGGTTTATGGTACACAGTCTGTCCTAATGCATAAGGGCAATAATCACCACGTGCTGCTAAGCATCTGTTTCTTCAGTGAGGGTCCTTCCTGTAGGCTTGAGAACTTCTCTCTCCCTTCCTATATCTCCAGACTTCTAATTCATATCCCCTCATACTTGAGGGCACTGTAGGTTCATTCTTCCTTTATAACTGGTGCTAGAAGCTCTTGGTGGAGGTTTGAACCAAAACTGGGTGTCTCTTGGTATTTTTTGTGAGTTTTCTGTTTATCTTTAGTTTTGGAGAAAAATGTTTGCATATAGAAATTTCCATTAAGGGAAAAGAAGAACAGTTCTTTAAAATATCAATGGGTGTTTGTATAAGACTGCATAGAACAGTTTGGCACCTAGAAAGGAAATAATTGTTCTCCAGTGGATTTGCAACTTGCTTTCAAAATCCAAATGCGATGACGTGTGAGTAACCTGCACTACTGCAGCTAAGTGGCTGAAACAGGGTTACAGAACCAGCAGGACAGTCTGGAGGAAGAGCAAAACGATGTCAACAAGTATTGTACACTGGTTTGGGTTTAATAGAGGGTGAAGCTGAAATTCTTCTTGAAGAGATCTGTGTATTCTTGTTGCTGTTTAAGTTTTCCCATGTCAAGCTTTTTCACTTGACTGTACTATGCAGGAACTAGATCATTAGCATTAAAAGAACCTGAAGTTCTTCCAAGTTTATATTCAAGCCAAATGAAGTAAGCCTCAAGCAAACATGCAACTAGATGACATAATAGCATATATTAAATGTGCAGAGACCTTTTTGTTTCCCCATCCCCTAATTATATCAAACAATAGGAGATGAAATACTTGTCTCTTTAGTGACACTGTGCTTCAACTCTGTTTAACAGACCTGTTTTCAAACATAGATCTGTGTGCAGTTGAATCTTGCTCATAGTGGATGGCTGTGGGCATTCTGCAATGTCAGAGGTTTCTTGAACAGTACCATAAAAATCTGTAACCTGAAGAGCACCTGAGTGTTTCTCTGTGACTGAACTCACAGGGTATGCTCCAACACTTCTCTTCACACTCAGGCTTTCTGATTTTAGGGTAACTTCACTTGATTGCACATGAACTAAATTAACTTTGGAGTAGCTCATCTATAAAAACTGACTTGTCTGATTTGCTGCATAGAACACATCAATTGGGGAGCCTGCTGTCAGTTGCTGTGGCTGAAGTGACGAGATTTAATTCACAAGATGGTGGTAAATTGATTGTTTGCATTTGTGTGAACTTATTATGGTAACAGCTCTTATTAATGTTTACTTTTCCTTCTGTGTTAAAGCATGCCTGCATGCGAAAGCATATATTCCAGCATCTTCAAAACCTTTTCTTAAAGGATTTTGGAAAGGAAGGAAATGTAGCAAATGCCAAACATCAAATTGTTGTAGACAATTATTGGTTTGATCTATTGGCAGTAGATTAAAGAAGGTGGCTGATGATGGCCACTTCTTCCCTGTTTTCCCACAAGATTGAGCTAGTAGCTTTCACCCTACCTTCCCCAAGTGACATGAATTAGTTATATGATACCTGGGGTGACTGTTTAGTGACCTCCTGGTTGTAAAAGCTTTTATGAACATCAGAAGCCTAGAGTTATAAATATGGAACTTCAACATAGTCTGGGATTTTTTTGTTTGGGTCGTTGTTGTTTCTGGAATAGCTAGCATAAAACCAAAGGCTGGCCCATTGTCAGGTTAGCAGACTTCCTTTTTGGCGATTCCTTCCCTCTTCTGTGAAGTTTTAATCTTCAAAATATCAAATGGAGAAACAAGCAGCAAAACCAAAAGAAAACAAAACCCCCATAGTTTTCCTTTTAAGATTAAGTTATCAATGTCTTTGAAAAGATGGAGTCAGCCCTTCATTGTAGATCATTACACTTTGGGTGTGGAACCAGGGAAAGTAGCAGTTTGTGTAAAATGGAAGCTGGTAAAGCTGTGCTTGTGTAATGGTCTGCTTCATTTCTACCTGCTGGAAATCTGGGAATGTCCCTGGCCTGAATGGTGGACATCTATTAATTTAATCCATCCCACAGTGATTTGCTTCTTGTGGACCCCTTATGCACTGTTAGACACGGTTGGGAAAGGAGTGATTTACAGAGGCTGTAGTGAGTGTAGTTAGACCTGTACCTGGACCAGATTTCAGGAATAACACTGAGCTCCTACAGTTTACATTGTCCAAGTGCTGGTTTGTGAGTTTTACCACTTATCTTTTAGATGAACCACTCTATAAACTGAAGGGGGAAAGCAGGTGCTGAAGTCTGGCATTAGGCTTTCATGGAATGAGGACACAGTCCAAGCTCAAATAATCCAATTTCTTCTAGTAATTTCTTCCTTCTTGGAGTAGTAGAATTTGAGATGTGGTTTTCAGCAGGTGACAGTCTAGCAGGTTGCACCTCTGGCTCAAGATACCAGCCTCTTGGAGGACAGAGGCTTTTGGGCTCACTGCTTCAGGTGAGTTTGGAGTCAGGAAGAGCCTTGTGCAGCCATGCTGGGAGCAGTGCTCAGAGCTGAGCAGGGGTTGTAATGCGTTCTGCTTGCTGGCTTCTTTGGAGACAGAGCTGAAACCTTGTTACTGTTTCTGGAGTGGGAAAAACAGAAGTACAGGTTGGTGAGGAAGAGCAACACAGGAGCTTTGGAAGTTAGGAAGACTTTTGTGACAGTTGTTCAGTGTTATCTCCCCTTTGCTGGTACGCTCTGGAAAGGAAAATTCTGTAGTCCGTGAAGGTTGTGAGAACATAAAGCTTTGAGAATATCTTCAAAGCTAAGCAGTATTTTTCACTAAGAGCTTTGTGTGAGTGTTCATATGGAGCAGTAGAGAAAGGTATTAGGAGAAAGCATAGCTAATAGTAACACAATAAATATTGCTTTAGAATTTATGCACTTCTGGCTGACTGTTTAGTGTTCTTGTCCTTGAAAGTGCCCTATGAAATACAAAAATTTGTGTAGGAAAAAAGTTTTAGAAACACTTTTGCCTCTTTTAACCTTTTAATAGTCTGATTACCAAATGGTAGGGAGATAAAAGTTCATTCAGCATTAGATCGTTGAGACAACCAAGTACTGAATCATAACCCTAATGCCTGCTTTGTGCCAACTGTCAAATAAAATCATGTTATTGGAATGAAGTGCATATATCCCGCTAAGGCACAAGAATACTTGGCAGTTAGCAGCCAATCACTTCACTAAACTCTATGGCCAGGGATTGTACGGAAAGAGCGGAACTTGCAAGTATTAGATTGGCAGATTTTCCAAATGAAAGCAACATGAATGGTAAAATCTATTCAATAAATGTCTTTATTCCCAGGCTAATAAAGGTTTTTAACTCTAATGTTTTTGTACAAATTCTGTTTTCATGTTGATTAAATGTGCAGAGTATTATTGATGTAGCTTTTTTTACACTTACTCTGTACCATCAAACTCATCCATGTTTTCCCTATTAATTTTCTTTGAGGTACACCATCTCTGTTCTCTGATTTTCAGATTCCATTTTCTGTCTCAGCTGTCCGGGTATAGATCATATTCATGTCTGATGACTTGATGACTACCTTAGTATATCCTAAACTGAACTCCTTTCAGCTTTTCCCTTCTCTGTTCTGTCATTGTCATCTCATTGCTCTTGCTTCCTACTTTGCCATCATCTTACTATTTTCCTACAGTGTCACATGATGTGACAACTTTCATGCTGTGTCATGAAATCAAAAGTTTGTTTTTAAAGATCTGTTCAGTTCCACTGGTGCTTACTACATAAAGGTATTGATTTCTGTATTGACTGTACAGACAGGCTCTGCCCAACTTTGTGTGCCCATAAGGCACATACCTTGCTGGGACTGTATCAGTAACAGCCCTTCCAGATTGCACATTCTTGCATCATGCAGGATGCGGGGCTGCAGGAACGCGTCCCACTGACGCACAGTAGCATAACAGAAGAAGATACTGCTGAGGCAGGACATGGGGGTGGGGAGGTGAGGAAATAAAGCAAACAAAATTCAACTGTCTGAAATCTCAAATGAAAGAAAAACTGTCAACCTGGGGGAGGTCACAGTTTAGGTTGCGGCTCCTTGACAGAGTATGACAATTTAGGATTATCTGCATAAATCTTAAAATACTGCTGAAAGCAGGTAAGTGTAGTAGAATCTTTCTGGTTTGTTTGGTATTTTGTTTTGTTACTTTGATGTGTTTTTTTCATGCTGGTTGCTTTTTGCACAATTTTTCTAGTCCTTACTGGTGAACCAAAAGAAAATGCCTTGGTAGCGTGACTTAGATGTGTATTGTGTTACCATTAGAATAATATTCAAAATGTCTACTTTAGGTCTGTCTGAATACAGAAAATTACAGTCCCTGCCCTGACATTCTCCTTAAAGGTGCTAAGTTTCTCTAACAGCCTTAAAATTGATTTCAATATTAATATCTTCTGTAAAACAAAACTTATGAAATAATAGAAATTGTACAGACAGTTCTCTAATATAATAATTTTGATTTCTTCCTAAGGGATTAACACTGGGGTTGTGGTTATTTTGTTGTTCAGTCATTGCATTCGAGAAGTTTTACGGTGAATCTATAAACTTGTCAGCTTTCAATTCTGCTTATCAGAAGATACTGTAGTTAGCCTTTAAGATCATATCTTAACTTCTGAAGCCTTTGCCAACTTGGTGTCACATTCACATTCATGTGTCCTGCTGTTGAAAGATACTTTCAACAAGTTGCCTTATTGCAAGGAGGGGACAGAAATATAATTGAGACTTTGATCTCTCAAGGACTTGGCACGTGAGTGTTCTCTCTGACTCCTTACTAAGAAATCTTCCGCTGGCATTTCTCCCCAAAATGTACCTTCTCCTGCTTCAGCAGTATTAAAATGGGCTTAACAGTTCTAGGAAGGGGAGATGAGTTCTGTTCCTGGCCTTGCCACTCTCTGATTTGCTGTGTGATCTTGGATGAGTTATAGCCCCATTTCAATTTGCTTATCTGTAAAATGTAAATAATGCTCATGGAACTTCACAATAATTTTGAATTATGTGAAAAGCTGCTAGGATGAAGTTGTAGAAGTATATTTGCTTGAAGTTGATATACTTTCAGCTAACTTTTATATGCTACTGCTCTTCAGAAAACTTCTATAGTGTGACATATTAATGTGAAGAAAATTATCTAGAGACAGAATGTAGTGGAAATTATCTAAGAGATGTTGTGATTTCTTTTGAGACTTTGAAAAGGCAATCCACAGTGCTATTTGCAATTTCATTTTATTGCCATCTCACTTCACTTTTCATTTCCTTTAATTCAGAAGTGGTTAAACATGTTCAGATTTTCAAAGAAATGGAATTTAAGGTTGCGGAGAGAAACAGACTAATAGGAAAAGAACCACAATATGGTCTTTGCATCTATGTGTGCTAGCATTCTCCTTCCTTAGAATCCTAAAACATTCCAGTTTGGGGGTAGGGCAGATATTCTTATCAAGACACTAAGCTTTGTTTTGCTGGCATTTGAAGTGTAGCTAGCTTTGAGAAATGCTGCACAGTATGTCAGGAGACAAAGACCAACACCATGAAAGTATAAGAGAAAGAAACATTTGGCCACACTGGAATCTGACCAGTCAAGAATGGTGTTTATAACCAAAGGGAAAAAACACCCAAAACCATTGCTTGTCTCAGTATGTTTACCAGTCTTTTTAGCTTAAAATCAGTAATGGGTTTTATTAAAGCATTCCTTTAAAATGATGACCTTTGGAGCCAGGCTGGATTGGCATACCTTACATTAGCACAACCTCAGCACAGTTACAAGAGAAGTAAGGCTTGTAGGTTAGGCTTTTGTATATTTGAATTGCATATTCTAATAAACATACTCTGTTTGCATATTACTTCTCCTGCGATCTTACAAGTTGTATTGCAAAGTGGAGCTAGGCAGGAGGAAGAAAGGTGGAGAACACCATCATCTTGAAACCCGCTATGGCTGCAAACTAGACCTTGTAAAAGCTGTAAAATTGAGCTATGGTTATCTTTTCTGGAAGACAGATACAAAATAACAGTAAATTTCTGCAGCTGTCTGCAGAAGTTGCAGTGTTCAGTTTGAGAAAGGTTTGTCCTCCCTAATGCCATGTTTTCACTTGCAGGAATGTTTTCTCTTATGAAATTCACATGAACTTAATGTAGGGTGCCAGGCTGATCACTGCAGCTGTTTAAAATAGAAAAGCAGATGGAACAAATAGAAAGATTTACCACACAGCTTGATCTCTTCCCCTGAAGCAGCCATTCATCATCAGCGCCGCCGAGACAAACTGCAAAACGAGTTTCCTTCACGGCTGTGATTGGGCTCAGAGAGGTGGCAGAGCTGCACGACAGCCTCAGGATTGGCTGGGTGGGAACACACCTCTGGAATCTGTTTATTTTCCAAAAATAAGATACAATCTCTTACATTTAGCCTAGAGATCTTTTATCTTGCATTTAATATCCAAATAAACTGGAACAAACAGTGTTAACCTGTTTGGAACAGATGTAGTACTTTAGATGGGTGGAATGAATTCAAGTTTTTGGGGTTTTATTTGGTGGTGTTTTTTGGTTTTTCCTCATTTTCTCCTGAGAAAATTATGCCTGTCTGAGTTGTCTAGATCTGTTGTTTGTGTTTTTCTGGGTGACTATATATGATAATTGACAGCTTTCTTGCATCTTAGCCTGAGCTGAAAGTTGTTTTCACATTTTATATTGTATTGACTTCAGCTTTACTAAAGGTAGTTATTCTTTTAAAGCTGCTTTTATATCTGCTCAGTAAAATGTTTACATTTGCAGTACTGTCTTTCATTATTTTTGTAAATATCAAGTTGCTCTTTCAAATTATGTTTTAGTGAGCTATGGCTTCTTTTTTTTATTATGTTAATCAATTAAAATAGATCTGGAATTTTCTTGTAATTTTTTTTAAGGTTAAGGACTTAAACTATTGTGCTGCCCTATGTAAAATAACTCCAGACCACAACTGAATTAGAGATTTGATCATCTGCAGTGAATGTTCCAGCTGAGTAGGTATCTGGCATAACTGAGTACATCAGAACTCATTAACCTACTTCCTCTCTCTCCCCTCCCCTCCCCAAAAAAAAAAAGTAGAAAATTATATGGAAAACACATATTACTTTTGCTGTGGTTCTGATGGGATGCATACAGAAGCAGAAGGCTGTGAAAGGCTACTTTGGGAAGCAGGAACTTGTGGTTGTTACCAGGTAACAGGATTTGGACAAGCACCAAATACAGGAATATTGACTTGTAGGAGTTATTGCCTTCAGAAGATGATTCAAAGATACAGAGGATAATGAAAGTGGAAATGGATGAGAAGGAAGATTAAAGGCAAGAGAGGCTGACTACCAGAAAGCTCTTAAAAGCCAAGTTCAGCTTTTTTCCTCCTCCCCGAAAAACTGGCTTTGCTTCTGTTATATTTAAATACGGATAAAGGCACTAGTTAGTAATACTTAAATTGCCAATCAGCTTTTGAAAAAGCACCTTTATTTTCCTGACTTATATAGAAGTAAGTGTTGAGATTTTTAAAAGAATAGCCGTGATACCTTATTGGTATTGTTTGACTAATATTAGACATTCCCTTCTTAAATCTTTGCACGCTCAGTGGTGGTTTTATAAGCTTTCAATTTATCCTATTAAAATTCCTTGCTCTTTGGAGCAAAGGGATGAGGAAATAACACGTGCACTTATGGAGGAATTACCAGCAAAAGATACTTTAAATTCCCTGATGCACAAGTCTCTTTAATTATTTGTTTAAAATCTTAACCCAGAAAAGTGACTGAGAAAAGCCTTCTTCTGAAGCTTAAAAAAAGAAGTATGGAATTCAACAGCTGCAAATGGAGGAGTGGGATGGTAATGGTATTGTTGATTTCTAATTTTTTTGTTACTTATCAGCTAGATAACAGGCAAAAATAACTTCTGTCCTAAAGAAAACTTTCTTCCTGTTAGATAGGAATGGGAGAGCTACCAGCCTCATTTCTTTTATGCTCACTTTCTAGCTGTTAATTGGAATATTTTAAAATTAGGGTAATTAGGGGTAGCTGTGTAAAGGAGGGAACCTTGTTCAGTGCTGCAGAGATTTCTGAAGACTTGATTTAAGAAAGGCCTTCTCTGGCTGCTTCCCTTTTGTAAGCTGTAGGAAATCCTGAAAAGAACCTTTTATATCTGTGCCTTAGGGCTGATAAAACAATTAAGGATTTCTTTGGTTTACCAGCACCATGTTTGCATATCCTGAGACTTGAGACTGAAGGATGAACCTATGCTTTCAGGTCTAAATTTGAAAGGGAGTTTCATTATTATGTTACTGTAGTCTTCTGTGTTGCATATGAAAATGTTGAACCAAGCTCTCCCCTTTACATAAATTTTGCTGTTTAGTCACTTTTGTGGAACAAAGGATGTGTCTCTTCCCTTTCTCCATAGGGGTAAAAGAGCTAGTGAGGCAATTCTGAGGGTTCTTGTTTTGTTATCTTAGTTGACACTCTCTTAACCTCCTAAAATATTTGCTGATACTACATTGGTTAGTAAAACGGGAAGCTGGTAGCAGAGAGCTTCAAAAAGTGTGATTGAATAGCAGATGGCATTTCAGACTGACAACTGCAAGATAAGCATGTAAGGGGAAGCAAATTCACATTTTACAGGCTTTGCTCTATGTGTTTACTATTCAGAAAACAATGAAATTACAATAGAGCTGTCTGTTCATATTAGAAAATTCTAATTCCTATTAGAGAATGGGAACAGTATTTTGCTGTTTCCTCCTTATATGAAAGAATAAAAAGCTTTCAATGTCCTTGTTGGGTGGTAGTTTGCAAACAAAATGGGATGGCTTCTTTTTTAAATATTTTTCTTAAATAAGGCACAGCTAACCTTTGAAACCTTGTTTCTGTAGGCTAATACGTCCCCCACTACCTTATCCTGGTTCAGACAACTGCATAGAAACTGGGGGAAGTTTTTGGAAGGGTGTTAAAATGTGCTGCCCAACTCAGGCCCTCTCTGAGTGGCAGGTTGCTGGAGGCAGGCAAAGAGTGCCTTAGCAAGGCAAGTGGGCTGTGAGACTTCTACCTTACCGTGTTTTCTGGGCCTCTGATGTTGGTTGCTGTTGTTAGGACTAACCAAGGGGATGACTGTGCCTTTGTCTCCAAAAAAGGAGTATCCCTCCCTCAAAAACACAGTGAACCATGCTGTTGGGAGAGGATTGCACTTGCAAGTAGAAAGAAGGCATCGAAGTGTCAAAGATGTACATGAGGGGACAGAGAGTGAAGCACCTGTTTCACAGGCTGCACCTTGCTGAAGGTGCCCCAAGGAGGGTTGTTAGTGGCCGCGTGCTTTTTCTCAGTCCGCTCTTTAACATATATGAAGCAAAAAGCAGGCAACAAAAAGCAAACCCTGGCATGACTGGGATAGCTGTGGCTGTTCAGGAGAACAGCCCAGTTTCCCCCAGTGATTTAAGTCCTCATGTGAGGAGGATTTTAAATAAAAAGAGAAAGGACGAAGTGAAAAATGTCAAAATTATATTTTAAGGAATTGCTAGGAGATTTGGCTTCTGTTCCCCTCTCAACCTCAAAAAGTCTGGACCAGTATTTATCTGCAGAGGTGAATATGTTACTCAAATAACATTTTACAGTTCTTGGACAAATTGATAAAGAAGTTAGTTTTAGCAATTTAGAAACAGTGGTGATAGATGTCTAGAGACACTGATAGGAAAGAGTTTAATGTTGGTGTGTTTGTTTATTCAGGGAGGCTGTCACTTCATGGTGACTTAAAGAGTGTCACATCTCTGGTTTTAACCACTAAACTTTGTAATTTTTTTCTTTTCAATTTGTAGAGTAGTCCTGGGTTTTGTCAGATCACCAGTTGTTTCCAATACTTAAAAGAAGCACAAGGTTTAGCATTGTAAAAGGAATCCTTAGATGGCAAAAGACTCAAACCCCAAGACTGTGATTGAAAACATAGCGGGGACTTGGAAGCATAGTGTTATTTATTTTGCAGGTGAGTGTTTCTAGGTTATGAATTGAAAGCCCATGGGGAAACAAGTATGTTCAAGGACATTCCCAACTGTTCTTTTTCCCCATAAGAGTAAAAAAAAACACATTTAACTTGCTGCTTTTAATTTAAAAAATAAATCAAAAGGTTCATGAGAAGAAAATATTACATATAGTAGTATTCCTCTTCCTGGAAGAAGGGTTAAAGAGGAATATGGACTACTATTAACTAAATTTCATGATACTTTGCATACTGCTGTAAGGCACTGATGCGCTGGTAATGGCAAAAGAGGATCTTACACAAAGCAGAACTGGAAGTCTGTGTAGAAATGGTTTAACATCATTGTTTGCATCAAGTCACTATGGAATTAACTGTTGGTATGAGATTTATGGTTCCAGTTGCTCACTGGAACGTTCCAATACTAAAAAAAGATTCCCAAGAAATACACTAGAATACTTTAGACTTTGCTCATTTACATTAGTTGCAAGGAAACTGAGAATTACTTAATTCTTTTTATTGTAGTTTAAGACAATTCTTTTAGGTCTTTCATTTTAATGTAGATCAATATGATAAAATGGTGGGGTGGTTTGGTTTTGAAGCTGCTGAGTCTGCAGTTGGGAAAATTCTGTTCCTCAGTCTGATCTGCTGATCCATTCTTGGCTCCTAGCAACTCCCAAAACAGTGAAACTTACAGAAATAAGTTGTAGGCTTTGTTTACTGCCCTCTGGCTCTTCAGCTGGTAGGACTCATGCACTACAGATTTGTTTTATTTTTAATTTAAGATTCTTATGTTTACAGGTTTGTATAGCCTGGACAATACATCTGTGACTAAAATGTGTGAATTGATGACTTTGGCTACTGTAGCATTTCATCACACTTACTTTATTAAATACAATGGAAATGGCCTATTGGATAACATTGCACACAGGCAAAACCAAATAAATGTTTAACAATTAGTTGCAGTGGTTTGTAGGAATGTGTTTGTGTTGTTTTTAAATGACCTTCTTCCTAGTCTGCTTTAAAACAAATGTTAGTACATATACATACATGCATATGTACATACATATGAGGCCTTCTCTTGGCTTGTCTTTGCATTTGTCTTATTATTTTTTCATGTCTTAATCTTGGAAAAACTGGCACGGAGAGTTACTGAGAACAAAATAAATTTCTCTTTTGAAGTGAAGGAGACAAGCTTTTGCTAGTGTTTCTTCTTATCACCTCAGGTTAGTGAAGGGGAAAAGATGGAGTGATAGAAAGACAGAAGGCAACCTCATTCAGGAGAGCACCAGTCTATTGTATAGTGAAACTGAAAAGGAAGTTGCTTCGATTGAGGTGGTAAACTAACTCAACAACAAGAACAGCAGATGGGGGAAGGCAAGTGCAGATGTTTGGCTAGGAAAATGGAAAAGCTCAGAGAAGAACTGATTGATTCCTTGTGCTGAGAGGATGCAGGAGTTTACAAATAATACAGATAAATTTAAGAGGAAAAAAGTTCAAAATCCCCCTGTGTGTAAGTTTCTTCTTTTAAATCTTAAAGGAAAAGGTGAAGTTTTTTAAAAAAGTTTGGATTTCTTTCAGATTATAAAGGCCAAAATTTTATTCTTGAATGCTGGAAATAATTTAACTTCAATTAATGCTCACTTGTCCAGGATCTTTCATCACGCAGCCCAGGGAATAGGCAGAGCACAAACATTTAATGAATTCTGGAATTTACTTACATGTTTCCTGGAGGAAGTAGGAACATATCTCTTGTGTTGGCAAAAAAAAATCAAGTCTGTAGTGACTTCAAACTTAGTGTGAACTTTGTACCGATTTAAAAGCTTAACCAAAGTAATAGCTCCATCAGCTGGTGCTAATTGTTCCTCACAATGAAGAATCTTAATCTAGAAACGAAGGTAAAAGCGTTCATTTGTTCAGACTAGTTTTTGCAATAGCATGTGCACACCTATGAGAAGGTGAGACCTGACAGAACAAACCTGGCATTTTATTAGCATGGTGTGGAGTGTTTGTACTTGTGTGCTTATGTGTGGCTTTGTGTGCATATCCAGCTGGTGGCAATCTCTGGTGTTACATGTCAATTGTGCATAATACTGTGGATAGTCTAACTGGGGGGAATGAGCAGGGAGCAGTAATTCCTGAATACATCAGCAGTCTGTACAGTGCTGTGATTAAACATGCATTAACGGTGCTTGCTTTGGCAGGAGAATATTCAGCATTAGAACCCTGTCTTGGTGGCCGTTAGAATTACATTCCCTTTACTGTGGGGCATCGCACTTTCTGTGATATTCTTTTTATCTTGTGTTTCTTTTTAAAATAAATTATATGCCTGCTGTGATAAATGGCTGAGCAGGAAACACCTTGGTACCCTCAGTGCTTTAAAATAAGAGGTGAAAGAATTCTTTGCCAAAAGGAAGCCGATAAATAATTGCCTTCCACACAGAGGGATTGGACTGAGTTACATCATTCTGCTTCAAGTGGAAACTAAGGCAAAAATATATAAACAGTTTGTTCAGCCATTTTAAAAGCTCCAGATATTGTAGCTTAAACCCCCTCCTCTCTTTCTTTACTTCTGCAGACGGGTATCTATAACCTCTCTGTATTGAGCAACAGAAGGAAAAGAATGAAATGCCACAAAGTAAGAGTGACTAATCTAATGTTTGAGGCACTAAACTAGAGCTGGATAAGACACTGAATATGGTCTCATTTGGGAGGAAGAAGTGCATGGGTCAGTAGTTTTGGTTTGTTGGTTTATAGATCAAATAGATTATGGAAGTCACTGTGCATCAAGATGAGTTTCAGTATTTTTGCACCTTCTAGAGCTTTTATTTTTTTCTGTTTCAAAATGCTGGTGCTTAGAAATATTTTTGCCAGTCTAAAATTTCCACACTACAAACTATTCTCCATTTTATCCACAGCCATAAACTGTAGCAGTAGAAGTGCTTTTGTATTGTCATTAGTATGACTTCCTTTGAGAGTTTCATAGCTATACCCTACCCATGTATCTTTCTAAACGAGCGTTGGTTTGTATTATTGAGACATTACCATGTGCAAAACCTGCATAGGTATGCCCTGACTTTTCCTTGGAAGGAGTTGTTATGACCTTTTCTTTGACAGATTCTGTACATTTTTTTGCAGCAGATCTTTTGATATTTGACTGGAGCACTTGAACTACACAAAAGGCAATTTCTTTTTCCCCATGACTACCACTCAGATTTGTCAAGGCTGTAAGTGTTAAATAGAAGAATTCGCCTTTGTGTAGTTATGAGCCTCTGAAAACCTTGCAGCAGTTGCAGGCATTGCTTAGGAGTTGAAGGGAGCTGTCAGATCAATAGTGAGAGTGGAGGTGTAAGGGTAAAACTGGGCTCTGTCCTCAGAGATTTTCCCTTTCCTTGGAGTTGCAGTGGGGGGAAAATATTACAGTTGGACCATGGATACAATTGTTGCTGTTCACTGGAATTTCTGGACTCTTAACAGTCTGCTAAGTGTAAAGAAACTTCTACTTGTGAGTAAAGTTATATCCCTACCCTGAGGCACCAGCAGCGGCACTATGCCACAGTGCCAAAGTGTGCAGGCTTGAAGCTTAGTGGGAGTTTATGCAGGTGGCGTTTGTGTTCAAAATCATTCATGCAACCTGAATTCTTCCCCCGAGTGCTGACATTCTCTTCAATTGCATAGAAAATGCAATCCTCACCACAGTCACTGTTCAATTAAATTCTGAGAATATAAACTCAAATTTCAGTTAAGGACAAATTTATCACTTTCTCATGTCCATCTTCTATAATCTAAACTTTTTGATATAGGATATTCTGTGAATTAGGGACTACCAAGAGTTGAAAAAGGGAAGTTCCTGTGTTTGCACACATTGTCTCAGATCTCTGGTGGAGCTCTGTTTCATTGTTGTAGTCTATTTATGCTTTCGTCCAAGTTCTGGAAATGCTGAAACTACAGAAAGCAACAGTATGGTTCTGAGCAATTGTACAGCAAGTTCTATTTTAATCACTTTCATCAACTTTATCCTACAGTGAAAGCTCGGTACTGTATCTCTTCATCATGGAGGCAGGAAGAGGAATTTAATTTGTAATTAAGCCCTATTCTAATATCTGATTTACTATGGAAATAATGAAAATATGTTAAACATTTCCTAGGACTTTCAGAGCCTTATGAATCAATAAATTATTGACTGAATAGTTTTGTACCAGCAATTGAAATACAAGCTTATTAGTACTGTTTCTTTGCCCATGGATTCAGGGCATGGGAAAAAAGATAGAAAATGTTAGTTTGCTTCCTAGAATAACAACATCACAACGTGAATTTAATGTTAAGTAGAAAATTCAAACCTGATTCTGACGACTGAGTATTGAATCTCCCACAAATTTTTCTACTGGCTGGTTAAGGTAGTTTGACTAAGAAACAATTATACACTGTTGGTATTGGTAAAAAATTAACCTATAGCCTGTTTTGCCAAGTTTAGAGTTGTTTTACCTAGGTAGGTGCACATGTTCTTAGCTTTCATGTGGGAAATTAGGTATTGACTGAAACAGACAACTCCTAGTTTGCTTGTTCAGCTGACAGATACTTTCCTTTAATACATGTACAGCCTAGCTCAGTAAGGAGGTACTGCTGCTAATGTGTCCCTTGGGTAATGAATAAGAAAGAATATCATTTCTGGCTTAAAAACAAACAAGAATGTTTACAACATTTACTTGGAGCTCAATAAATATGAACTAATGTTAAATATCTACATTAAATGCAGTTCTCCAAAATAGAGAATGCTTCTGTTTTAATGTTATGGGCTCTACTGTCATTTAGGCTTTTGCTTTAGTGATACTGTATTGTACTTCTGCATAGGAAGTACTGTTTATGAGACATATTAAGTTTAATTCCAGTGTTTTGAACATTTAAAATCAGATTTTTAGATGTTTTGATGATCTTAATGGTTTTAGAAGATCATAATGTTAACTGGCCAGATGTTTAAGCAGCTATAAAGTACCCAGCATTGCAAAGAGGAGCCAAACGTACCTTACAATGCTGAAAAAAAAAAATCCCCCATCTCCTAAACAAACACTTTGTCTCAGTACACTTTGTGGAGCATTTTATCTCTTAGAATGTTTCCCGTGTTTGTTAGATGGCTTGGCTCCAGAAGAGTGTTAACATAGTCAGCCTGCCCTTTTCTTGTATGCTTTGCTGATGATGTTTTCCTGCTCTTCATTATTCAGGTCTGTAGTGAGTGCTATATTATAATTACTTCTTCCTTGCATATCCCTGATACATGTTTATTTCTTCCCATATCTCAGTTGTTTCATGTTCTGTTGTTTCTCTATCATATAGAACAAGGTTTTGTCTTTCTGTCCCAGGAAGTCAAAATTTCATTCAGGCACAAAAGGGACTTCAGGACTGAGCTGCTCTAGGACTGATTTTTAAAGGACACCTTTCCGTATCACTGTCTGTTCCATGTGTGCCTGGACATACTATTTGGTCAACCATTCATTGATTCATAATGATCTGAAAGTCCTAGGAAATGTTTAACATATTTATTTATATAATCTAGTGATTAAAAAATATAGAGTATAAGTGTATTCTGTATCTCTTTAAACTTCCCTTATTCTGACACGTCTTCCAAAACAGCAAATGGTTCTCCTGTTCTGAGTAAATGTCTTGGCTCTCCTGGTATCCTGTATGTGTTGCTAGCATAACAAATCTTTCTCATTGCTGAATTTTTAAGAATCCTTTCTATATTAATGTCTTAATTTTAAAAAACTAGTTATATTTAACTTAGGTTCTGTTTTCTAACCATTTTATAATTTACTCTGACATTCAAGATTTCATTGTAACTATTTGGGACAGCACTGTGACAGAAATATTGAGACCTTAAGCCTGAGAGTTGTACGTTATAAACATGTCAAATACATTATTTTGCTGTCACAGAAAAGATCCTGCCTGAACTGGCAATGTTAAAATTTCTTTAGCAGACAGGTAGCATGAATTTGTTACATTGCTGAAGTCTTCTGCTGAGCATCCAGTAGCAGCCTTGACAGTATTTTGGAGCATGACTTGATGCATTGCTGGCCAAAGGGAGAATTTGTTCTAGCAATGGTTGTTAGGATGGACTGGAGGTTAAATTGTTATGACAATAACCACACTTGGAAACGTGATCTATTTATTGAAAATTTCTTTTCCTGGTTGTTACTACAGGGAAGGGAAAGATTCCTTTGGAACAACTTGTACAGTAATAAAAATGTAAACAAAGACTGTATGTAATGTACAGGGTAGGTTTAGACATGGATTAATCAGTACAGCAATAACAGTAAAATGCATGCTTGCTTTTTGTGATGTTCCTGACTTTGGAACTGCTTTGTCAGGCAAGTCTGAGTCTATGGAGGGACAGCAGAAAGCCTGAGGTGCTATTAACTTGAAATGTGTCAGACAGCCCAGGCTATGGGAGTAGATGGGTTTTCTTTCCCTCTGCACTGTATTTCAAGCCCAGAGCCTTTTCAAGAGGCAACTCACCATTTCTTCCCTGACGGATAGCAGTCATCTTCCTTCTGATATGTTGATTTTTCTCCTAGCATCTTTCCTTTCCCTAGGGCTCTTTGAGTTTTCCACTTGCCAAGCCTTAAAGCTCCTTTCTTACTTTGTGGAATTTAAGGAGTTATTTTTATATGGCTGTTGCCTTTGAGGTACCTGAAAGAGTATTCTTTCTGCCTGTCTTTACATCAGGTCACTTTTGTATTCAGTCCCTTCCGCTGCAAAATGCACAGACTAGGGAGCATCTCATAGAAGCTGAGAGAAAGAAGTGTTCAATCTTCTAGGCCAGGTTAGAGAATTTTGATAATCTGATTCAGTCTTGTGTATGTAGGTCAGAGAGTTTTATTTCTTTCCCAGAAGCTGAATATAAGTTATGTTTCTGAAAGGTATCTAAAGTTACTTTAAAATTGAAGCAATTATGTCAATTTCCTGTAGAAAGAGCTTTCAGAGAGTAATTTTCTTGCTGCTAGGAAGTTATACCTCTGCAAGACACATTTGTGTAGTGTCCATTTCTATTCATTGTGGTTTTCTGTGAGTTAATTTATGAATATGAAAAAGTCTTAATTTTTTTCCCCCAATCTTTTTTTTCTTCTTAGACATCTTAATGAGTCTTAAAGGTGTGTGTATATAAGTAAACATATATGTGTATATGCAAAAATATCAAGTCATCTCTCAACTTTCATTAATTTGCCTATAGTGAGGTTTTTAAGGTGTGTACTGAGAGGCTCCTTGTCTTTAACAGATCAACAGGGGCCTTAAAAATCCTTCCAGTATTTCAAGTAAATTCTGACACTGGGAAAGTCACCATATTCTTAAACAATCAGATTGGCATAGTGTACGCAGGAAAGGGGCTTGTTTGTTTTACCTGACATTTCTTTTATATATTTTAGCTCAAATTAGCCTTATAGGCAGCTGAACCACAGTAACAAATACACAGTGGAGCCCGAGCTGCAGTTCCCAATGTTCTTTCTGGTTACAGTGCTTTCCAAATTACTTTCCCAAGTGTGCATGTTGATTATTTCCTTTGTCCTTATGTGTGGGATAGCTAAAGTAAAATGTGTTTTCACAGAACCATGGAATAGGGAAGGTGGGGAAGGTGCTGAAGAGAGCTGTTAGGTCTGTTGAGATGCCCCAGGGAAGAAACAGTTACTCTATCTAGGCTGTGCATGAGAAGTTTATCTGACTGTTTTAAAGACTACCAGCAGCATGTGCCTTCCCTTGTTCAAACCTATTATCTGTTGGGGAAGGCAACTAGAAAGGTTTCAGGATTTGTCCTCAACATGCATGTCAGACTGAATTTTGCCTTTCACTCCATTGCATATTATTTTCTAGGCACTTACAAACTGCATTGCCAGACTTTTTTTTCCCATTTTTTTGTTTAGGAATTGAAATTCAGCTGGCTGAACTGGTTCCTTTTTTGTTTCCTTCTTTAAATGAAAGCATTGTTTCTTGTTTCTCTTGTTTTTGGTACTTTGCCCATCCTCCATAAAATCTTGAAAACAACACTAGCCATTTCAGTCAATTCTGTATATATTTAAGGTGAAATGTAAGTAATTTTTAAATTGGCTAAGCTTCTTTACTTTTCTCTAGACTGACTTTCTGTCTTCTGTATTGATGTTGATCTTTGAGGGTTGGAAAAAGGAAATTCAGATCGTTTTGTATGAGTTCTGTTGCCTTGTTGTTATTTTCCATTCACTTATTATCTCATTCCAGAATTTCAAAATTTTTGGTTTTAATAGATGCTGAAATTCTGAGGTTTTGACTTTTTTTTTTTTTTTTCTTTCAGGGCCATGTATAGCCATATGACCTTGTTTGCCTGTGTTACAGCATCCTTTTAGGTCTTAATTGCATATGCTAGTGGAAATAGAAGCTGTACCAAATAATTCAAGTTATTTTCGACCATTAACAATATAGACAAAATACAATAAGCAAGCAAGAATAATGTTATTTCTAAGTGGAATATGGACAGAAGATCCAGACAAGGATTTCTAAGACAGTATCAGATTACCTTAACCTTGATACTTGAACTCTTTAATTGGATGTTAGATGGGTTGTACTAATGTTTTCCTGGAGAAGCAGAAATGTGCACACTTATTTTTATTTGTCTTGACTTATTATTTAGGTCCAATGAAATAGGAGGAGGTCAGCCATGGCTTTTGTAGGCAGGTCTGATTTCCTTGTCAGGATAATCCTTTTATTTAAAAAATACATGTTGTTCACACCTGCTCACGAATTTCATTCTGGTTAACACAAACACCTAAAAACCAGATTTCTGAAATACAAGCTTTTTCGACATTTTTATGAAAGAAAGTCTTTTCAATTTATGACTAGCATTTAAGCAGTGTAGTAGTACCTATATTTTATCAAATAGCTGTGCATTTTTTGCCAAAGTAATTTTACAATCAGATGAATTATAGAAATCTTTCAAGATAATTAAATATTTAGATCTTTTTGTTTATGCAGGTATGCAGGCACATTTAAAAAGATGAATCTTGAAATTTCAGATTTTAAAAATCAATTTAATTTTCTTGGTAATAGACTTCGACAGTTTTTGTCTGATTAAGTTGAAAATGGAAAGAGAAATGTTCAAAGCGATTATAAAAGTTCCATTATAAAGGAATGATTGCATCATGGTAATTTAAACTATCAATAAAACTGTAAATATGATTAACTTTTTGAGATATCACTCTATATTTTGCCTCTAATCTTTGTCATGTATTTCTATTTATTAGTGAAAAAGAACATATCTTTTTCTAAAGGAAGATGAGTGAAGCCTACCAGTGGTTCTTTCCTTACTCATTTTCTGTAAATCCCCTTCTCATCCAGAATTAAATCCTTTTATAGGCAATCTTTATTGTAATTGTCTTCTTTTGCTTGCTCAGATGAGTATTATTTTCTAGCAGTGAAGTCCTGTGGCCTAAGGCTGGACCAGAGGACCAAAGAATCTGGAGGAAAGCGCCTCGTCAACAAGGCTGACTGGGCGTAAACCGGGGACACTTGTACTTGCATGCCTTTGTCACAGCTGGGCACATCTGGTCTTGGGAGGCAGGACCTGAGCTACAACTGGGGCTTCCCTCATGAGAAACAAAAGCCTGGAATTCTTCTTGTGATCCATTAGGCAGGTGTGCAAAAAAGATGATATTCCTGGAAATAGGCTGATGAGCAGGGCTTTTTAGATTTTAAAGCACAGTTGCAAAAGGAATGAGTCATGCCAGCTGAGCTGTATCCACTGTAATTTATGGCCAGAGCTGAACTTGCTGAAAATTGCTGTGTAGCTGTGCTAGTTCTCTACAGTCTTGGGTAAACAAACCTGAATTTCTAAGCTTGTCAAATAAAACTTCCTTTACCTCTCTCATTTTTTTTTGAAGGGGGAAGAGCAGCACATCACACAGGTTTTCTTGGCTACTTTAAAGACCATTGCAGCTCTATTTAAACTTTTGTGCTAGACTCATGGAGCAATGAAGCTCATATGTTTTTGAATATTTTTTTTTGAAAATATATTTTTGCAATAATATAACCAGTGTCTCCATTGGTTGTTTTGAATTGGTTGTCTGCTACTGATGTTTTGAAAAAGTATATGCATTAAAGTATTCTTACTAGACAAGAATTTATCATAGGAGGTATATCCAAAGATTAATTACAGAGTATACCAAAATTTACTGGTTTGAGCTCTTATCACACAGACTATACAACAAGCAGGTTTCTTTGATTTTGAGGTTTATGATTTGTCAATTCTAGAACTTCCTCATTGTACCTGAAGATACTTGAAGCAGAGAGAGCCATTTCCCCTTCATGCTCTGATTATGCATCTCTCTGATACCATATTACTACAGTTCAGGTAAAAATTCTCGTTTAGAAGATGTATTACCATATTTGAGAAATAAAGGAGGCTGTTTCTTCAATGTATAGACTTTTTGGATATCCAGGTAATGGCTGAGTGAGTGATCCTTGGGAGAGGACAGAAAAGAAACTCATTTATACTCATGGTTTGAAATTAGCATTTCAACAATAAATTGACATCAGTAATCCAGTAGAATCTTTGGAGTCCAGTTACAGAGAACTGTATGCTAATTTTGAATTACAAGTAAACAACATGCAGATATTTGGATTATGCATATTTAAATTTGCTGTTTTGGAAGCTAAGCTTTTCATAAATTTCTTTTCTGAAGTTTGAAATCTTGCTTGGCTTATCCAGTATTGATAGACAGCATCAAGTGCAGCTACTTAAGCTTCAAACCTGTAGTTTTCATGTTTAAAGCCCAAAAGTACTTGCACGTTTGTCAGATGGGACTTTTGTTACCCTAGTGAATTTCTGAGGATGAAGAATTGGAACTGAAATTCTGTCTTTATTATAATTACTCCTACGGTGTCTCTTATCAGATCATAAAGTGCTTACACTTTCACAAGGAAACCACAGCAGTAGCTGTTCCCAAGCTGACTTGACAGTACTGCAAGAACAATATTTGCATAGTTTTGTCAGTAGTCTGTTTTGCAAATGCTCTTCCATACATAACCATCAGTGAAGTGTAAGCTGGTTTGAGTCCTGATGTAAATAAATGTACACTGTGTTATAAAAGCTTCTTTTTCATTTGGTTTTAGCTCTTTCTTGTTTAAGCCATTTGTAAACAGTATTTAAAAAGGTATGGACATAGCTTGTGACACTTTAACCAAACCCATTTTAAATAATCAGTAGCAGTTCAACTACAAATACTGCATATAGCTAAGGCCATGGAAAGACTGCTTTCTCAACAGATCTTGTCTCCTCTCGCAATACAGCTACCTGCCGAGCATAACTCAGGAATGCTCACTGCTTTTGAATCCTGTTAAGTCAATGAACTCTCCAATAGAGTAAGAAGGAATCATTCAGGATTGAGCAGCATCAGCAAAGCCGTTTTAGCTGCTTGAAATCTGATACCATTTCTACTTTTGTATGGTTGTTAATGACGTGAACAGAGTGAAATTACAGGTGTGCATCTGGGATATAACTTGACCTTCATTATGGTTGAATGTCTTCCAGGAAGTATTAGACCTGTTTCTCACTTTAGGAGGCAGAGTTTATTAGCTCTGAAATGGTGAAAACAGTGTCACAGTTGCATGGTTTCTGCACTGAAGCTGGCTTGTGTTCAGACACCTTCTTGCACTGATGGTCTGTAGAGGTGCACTTTGTACTTTTGGACCTAGATGAATTTGCAAGCTCAGCTGTACAGCTGTAGAAAACTTGTTTTAAAAAACCTTTGTTTATGGACTGAGTATATTTCCTATGGAATCATTCAAATATAGTGCAAGGGCAAACAAATAATGCTGATGGAACTGAACTACATTTTTAAGCAGAAAAGAACTCTTTGAGACATTAACTGTAGGAAAAGAATTGCCTCTCTTGATGGTAAGGTAAGCTTTCAGTTTCAGATAAGTACAGTGGCTGGATAAATAAGATCAATGTATTTAAAGATGACAATAATAATAAGTATCAGATATTTATAGATAGGGATTTCACATTGAATTTGATCACATATGTAGGCTCTTTTTCCTTCATGGATTGCAATACTAATTCATACTATGATTCAACAGACAATGGGTTTTAGTCTTTCTCCCTAGGTATTAATCTATTGTTGTTACGTTGTGACAGTTCCCAGATATCGTAGTCATTGACTGTTTCCACTGTGGTAACTGCTGTAGCGTGATGTTTTGTTTTTGTTGCTCTCCAATGAGATTGTAAGTTTTAAAGTAGGAAAAAGTGTCTTTCTAAGACTTCTCCTATGAAGCTATTCCATATAGACTGAAGTGCCTGATCATTGCCTCAAACTGAGCCGTGATTGTGAATAAGAAGCCAGTTTAACAGAGAAGAAAACCTAGCACTGATTGACAAATAAAGGAGGAAATAGGGCTTGTGTGCATGACTACAGGCAAAATGTTTCTATTTAAGGAGTTCTTGAAAGGAAACAGGGTGTCCTAGGTTACTTGTAGGATAAAAGGAAAGGGGCATTGGGTGTTAAGAGACTTACAGTTTTGCATCCATCGTCTTTCCCTGTCTTTAATGTACCATTGTATACACACGTGTGCAAATGTTCACATATTAGGGCAGTCCAAAGCTCCAGTGGAGGGAAAGGTGCTCATCTCAGCTACACCACTGTCTTTCAGAGCTGCACTCAGCATTCTTTCCTCCTTTTTTTCCTGTAGGATTGATTTTTGTTGTTGCATACATTTAAAGTGTCCTTGAGGCCTTTTCCTTCTACCCTGAATTTCCTTTGTAATAGCGTTAGAAAAATCTTTTCCACTGACTCTCAAAAACTCCTGCAAAAACCTACTGTTATCCATCCATCACCTACATCTTACCCTGGCTGGGGTCTGGACTTCCATACTTTTGTTTTGCCTCTACCCATGAAAACTTGAAAAGAGTTTCAGTTCATTCCTTCCTTTTATCAGCTGTGACTAGTTTTTTGAAACCTGACCATCATGCACTTGGGGGAAGTCTTGCGTGGAGATTCATTGATCCTGCTTTGGTGTGAATTTTTGTATGTGTACTGGGGGTCCTCAACAAGACTTTTATTAAACAGCTGTGTGATTTTGTTTCCCTTTGTGTGTGCCTTGAGAGGCTTACTGATAATCATCTCTGTTCTTTGATGTGATGACATCTGTTGTGTGAGAAAAAAAATGCATGGGCCTTCAAGGATGTAGGACAGGATTGCTTTCTGTTGGCAGAGTTCTTGTGAGCAGGGAATAGGGATATAATTGTAGTAAATTACCTCTGAAAGAAACAATAGAGGAGAGCACAGGCGGAAAGTTCCTTCTGAACCTAAGCCACTGCTAAGGAAGCACAGAGAGGGACCTCTCACTGGGCCAACCAGGCAAGGGAGGAGATTGTCCCACTTTACTCTGTGCTGGTGTGGCCTCACCTTGAGTCCTGTGTGCTGTTTTGGGCACCGCAAGAGAAGAAGGACATAAAGTTATTAGAGAGGATCCGAGGAGGGCCATGAGGATGGTGAAGGGTCTGGAGGGGAAGCCTTACAAGGAGCTGAGATCACTTGGCTTGTTCAGCCTGGAGGAGCCAGCAGTACATTAGCCACTATTTGTTTTCGTCAGTAGCAAAGGTTGCACAGAACAAGTAGAACGTTTTGTCCCCATCTTCTGAGGCAAAGATGAAGTAACAAACTTGCTATCCAAGGTTATTAGTTATCTGTCTCTGAAGTAACCTTTCCCTGATAGAGTAACTAATAGTGGGGCTTCTGGAGAAGAACAAGAAATTGTCAAAAATTAGCAAGAGCTGGCGCAAAAGTGGGTTTGAATAGAGATGGCATCCAAGTCTTTTGAACCACCCTTGCCAATGGTGTACTGCAACTGATTTTATTACAGAGTAGGAATAGACCTCTCTTAATCCCCTATCCTCCTGCTCTTCCTAGGAGCTTCATTCCCCTGCTCTGGAAAGTTTATCACAAAACAATTCTTTAGAATTTTAAAATCACCCTATTATTTATCCTTGTCCCTCTGTTTCTCAGTCACAAATCCACTGTAGCCATGAAAGAATTGAGAACAAAAAAAGAACAGCAATGCTTTGAGCCACACTTAAGTTAAAATACCTGCTGTCAGCTCTACTCAGTCATGCACTATAGTTGATGCTGTTTGCTTCTAGACTTGAGTTTGTTTTGCTTTATATCTAGATGGAAAGACAATTGAGCAGCTGAGTCACATTGCAAGAACATAATAAAAGTCTTTCTTAGCAATATGTTCTTTGAGAACTGGTGGTGTGTTAAATTATTCAGCAATTAGAGAAGAGAAATTATTTTTTTATAACACTGAAGAGTCATTCTGTGTTCACAGATTCATTCAGATAATGGTACCAGGTAAAATATAGATCTTAATAAGGTTACTTGAGCACTCCTTTACTTAAGGACTCATGTCACTTCTGTCACTAGAAGCCTTCAAACAGGTTAGGCAAACATCTGCCAGGATGACAAAGCTGTAGTCGATTCTGCTGAAACAGGAGGTTGGTCTTGAGTAGGCTTTCAGGGGTCCCATCTGTCCTTTTTCTACAGCTGGGATAATTTTGTAATTTCCTTGTGACTTGTTTCCTAAGTATTCTGCATGGTATGCTGTACAAATTTCTTTCAGGTGTATTTCTGTCTAGTGGTCATGAAGATTAAAACATTGAAGAATATGTAATAGTTTTCTGACACTTGTCCATTAGTTTTTGCACCCATCAGGTAAGCCAGGCAGAGTTCAATACTATATATTGAAAATAAATAGCTGCTCATTTTACAAAGTTGCATCAAAAAACGTCAAAGCTGTTGGCTAAACCTCTTTATCATACCATTATTCTTTGAAATCCCACATAATGCAGAGTATATATCTCAAAAATAAGTTGTCTGACCAGTATTTCTTCTCCTGCTCTGGTATTTGTAGCAGTGGAGCCTTTAAGAAAAGAATTACTTGTTGTTTAGACGGGGAGGAAAAAACCCAATTAAAAACATTTAGCAAATGTTCTAAACTTGTTCTTTCTTTTTTGAATAAAAGTAGTGTTTTAGCTGTTATAACAGCAAATCAAACTTCTTGAGAGAGGTGCTCGCTTTTCTTAGATGAGCTCGTACACTTGATAAAAGTAGATAAGCTTCTAAGTCTGATCTGAAGTAGATCTTGCCCCCTGTAGTTTTCCAATTGGTTTAGTTGATATAATGAAATATGTTATTTAAAAACAAACTTTATTTTCTTACAGGATTATTTGGTAAATATTTTGCAAACCAGAAATTTCATATAGAGTGATCTTCATATTTACTCTGATGGAATTTCTGTTCTATAACATGGCTCCACATGAAATAGAGTTCTGTTTTTAAGTATTAATAATGGAAGATGTAGTATAGGGGAGATTAAATGGTGTTAAATAGGATTGCCCTCTTCTAATCTGGACAGAACTACGGTTTAGCTGTTTTTCCATGAGACCGTAAGACAGTTGAATCTACCCATTCTTGGTTTTAAATGGTAGACCTTGTGAATAACCAAAGACTTAATTTTCCTACCAGTTTGCCAACAAGTAAGTAATATCTATTGATTTAAGGAAGAAGGTAACAGATATTTATAGCCTCTTTTAAAGGGTTTGGAATTTTTTATCTTTCAGAATCTAAATTCAGCTTCACTGTCATGTCCAGGAAGCTTTAAAAAGTACTTTTCCAAAATGCATTTTTGGGGAGAAGTGGTCTTAATTCTAGAAGTGTGCATTTGTTCTAATAGGCCACTGGATGTACCATCAGTTCTTGGGCATAACAGCAGAATACTTCCTAATGGAAATAGGTGTTCAGAAAGGAAGATTGCTGGGTTTGGAAATGCTGTTTAGAAAAGTTAATATTCAGAATATGGTATGCTAAATTACCACAATAGCAAACCCCTTCTTTGAAGGAATTCTTGGTCTAAGTTTTCTTCATGAAAAATTGGGGGGTAGCCCCCAAAAGCCCTATTTATGTGTTTCCAGGCAACACAGTAAACATTCTTCATGGAATAACCTTAAGCATGCTCAGAGGCTTGTCATAGTTCTGTGGCTGTGCCGTGTTTACACAAGCTGCCTAGGTGAGGTCACTTGCTTTGCAGTGTGACTGGTACGTGCCATGTTATTAGCAGCTCAGCTGCATGGAGATCTGGCTATTCATAAATGCCCAAATAACATCATGAGGTTACAGTGAAGGAGCCAAACTGCACGTTTTTAGATCATAATCCTCTTAGGTACGTGCATTGAGGCAGGGGACCTGTGACTGATACTCTCGATGTTTCAATGAGGCAGCTGCCTGACTACATTCAGATGCAAGGTGGTTTTTAAGTTTTTAAGGTTCACCTGATACTTCACAGCCCTTACAGAATGGCAATCCTTTTCAGTGTCATGCTAAGATGGTAGGAACCCTAACAAATAGGGAGACCTGGCTATCTTACCTATGCTGACTTTGCAGCCCAAACAGAAGAAAGTACCAAGACACCCTCACTTTTTCAGTAGGAACTACATGAAAGGGTGATGAGCTTTAACTAGAAATTGATGTTGCTAGGTTTATTTCTGTCTCCTCAATGAGGATTCCCTGGGTATGTCATCCAGAGTAAGGACTGGGCAATGAAAACATTGCTGCAAATGAATAGTCACAAATATATTTTGAATGACAATATACTTCTTACTCTGAAGGATAAAACCATACTTATTAAATAAAAAAGTGTATTTCCTACAGGATTTTTTATACAGGTTTATACAAATGCAACTGATTGCATATAAGCTCATTGAATCTCCCTAGGGCAATTGTATATTGATGTTCTTCATTTCCACCCTAGATTTGCATGGAGGCAGTGTACTCACTCACAAGTATCTGTGGCTTGTTTGTTTGTTTCTTAAATGTTACTTCCCAGTGGAATAGCTGTCCCCTTCTGCAAGTAATATTCTGGTTACGTTTACATAATGGTTTCTGCAATGCCTTGGAAAAAACATAGCCTGATAAATATCACAGATAAGTAATTGGAATATGTTTACATCATGTTTTGTGGTGCAGCGTTGGACACACCTGAACTAGCTCTGACAGGCCGGTACAATGAGGTGAAGGACTGTGCCAGGAGATAACCTCAGGTCCCAGAAGCTGACCAGCTTTGCTGCCAAGCACTGCACTCCTGTTAAGAGCCCTGTGCTGAAGGGGCAATGCTGCTTCCAGAGCTGGCGTGTCGAGCAGCTCTCTTTGGTGCTGTGTGTCATGGCTAAATAGTCCTTGTTCAAATCAATGGCCCAGATTCTTTTCATAAGGCTCTTATTGTATCCTGGACAAGACCAAAGGAAGCAAATCAAATGTTAGGCTATGTTACAGGCAAGGGAAACCAAGACAAGACGTGGCATTGTACATTTTCACCTTAAATGCTCTGTGGCTTTGGCCGTTTTACAAAAGGCACGTCAGAAATAGGCAACTTATGTTACCAGAATAGGCTGGATTTTTGATGGGATGAGAAGATGAGGAAGGATAGGGGAGGGATTAAGGACTGAAAAGAGCTAGCTTTGTGTTCCTGTCTGTTGTCTTACTCTAAGAAGTGATACACAAATTAAAAACCATAGTAAGTTTTGTGGAAAGCAGAATTTACAGGATATTCTGGAGGCAATAGGAAAAAACCCCTAAAAACGAGTTCTCATCTCCCTCCTCCTTCTCCCAGAAATCCCCACTTGCCAATCTCCATTGTCAGTATTTACACTAGTTTATATTGAAGGTGTACAGTTATAAAAGTCTAACAGAGAATAGCAAGATCATCAATTACATAAAGGAAGGAAAAACCTAATCATTATAGCATGCCTGGACAGACTCTTGCAATTTATGTGTCTCTTTGGTATCTGTTAAAGGTAGCTGGTGGGATAGTAAATGATGATTTTTAGTATACAGTTTGAAAAAACAGAGAGGGGGAGAGTGAAGGGACAGTAGAGCTCAAAGCACTGTACAAACATTAAATAGCCCTAATGCAAAGCCCACCTCACCAGCTATGCATTAGGCAGCCTGTTTTACCCCTGCTGTGTGCCAGGAGACAGAGATAAGGTTAATCACTATGTACAGAATTCGAGGGCACAGTTTCTTTTTGCTTTCTTATCTGTACAGACTTTTCAATTGACTTTTAATCCTTCTTACACAGGCTGTTTAAATCCCATCAACACTGTTTATAAATGGAGATTTCTTTAATAACTCAGCCTTACCCAAGCAGACAGTTTTCAAATTGCTGCTGAATGCTGTTGTATTCATTAAATCTCTTAGTGTTGCCAGCTGGCCACTATTTCTTGTCGTCTGAAAGGCTTTGAATCCCTCTTTGCTTTGGGACTTGACTGGTTTTGTTAAATTGTGTTAACAGGTACTCCTACATCGTTTGTCACTGGCCTGTAGTGTTAATTGCAAAGTTGACGATAATTTGATGTCCCTGAAAATCTGTGTTATAATTAGATGCTCTGTGGAACTCTGATTTCTTGAATTTGTTCTGAAGATGAAAATTAAAAGCATCTCAGTATTTGTTTTTCAGATGCTATAGATTTAATAACATACGAAGTTGTCTCTAATGCTGCAGATTTTAGAAGGGAATTCTAATAAAGTCCATAGAGTAATATGAAGACTAGTTTTTGTCTTTAACTACTGCTCTATGAACTGCTGATGTAACCAGCTGGAATTGTCCCAAGTTTGGGTGAGTGTTTGTCCAAAGAGAGAAAACAAATACAGTAGCCACAGTGGAAGGAACAGATAGGCTACCATTTTATTTTCACATCAGATTTGTGTGTTTCTGTTTGCTAGCAGCTGTGCTTAATAATAAAACTTCAATTCTACAAACTGAATCCATCTGAACAGGTTAAACAGCAAAGCTCTTAGGCCATTGGGAAGCATTTAGTTGCATTTTGGTCACAGACTCAGGTAAACTCATGTTTTCTGTGAAGTCCCTGCCCTATCTTAAACTTCCGCTGTTTGAAACTTCAGTGAAGTTGATTCACACCAAATTTTATCCCCCAAAAGCTGCTTGTAGTCTGAGAGATATGGTTCCCACTCATTGCTGATATACTACACAGCAATTTACAAGGCTGCTGTCCTGGGTGAGTCCCCATACTAAGGGGGGGCTGTCCCTAAGCCAGACAATTACAGGAATGCCTTTCTCTAGGAATCCTTGGTCCTGGGTGCTCTTTCTTGCTCTTCCCACCTAAGCCTCTGGTTTGCCATCCTTCATTTCCAGAAACTGCCTTTTCTGGCTTTGCTCTGTCCCCTGTTTTTAATGATCAGTGGATCCAGCTGTCAGGCACTGGGGAGGAGTGCAGCCTGTTATCTTTTATTTTTACGTGTGTACTTTGTTCAGGGAGTTTTCAACCTCTACTTTCCTAGTTTTTCCAAGGCAGAAGAAAGTTGTGGTGTGATACTAGCTGAGACAAAGCCTGTATTTATTGAACTTGTGCAAGTTTCAGCTTCATAAGAACAAGCTCAAATTTAGATAAATTCTCCTTGACTTTGTTTTTCCTGGGGCAGACCAGACATTTTCAATCTGCAAGTGGCTTTGATAAGGAGACATCAGCAAAGTAATAATGAGCTCTTGCAGAGCTAGAATTTTTTTTTTTTAAAGCAGGAACCTATAGCAGAGCAGAGATGAGATGCTTCCGTACAATGAAAGAAGGTCTGTGGAGGTGGAGGTTTAGAGGAGTACTGGGGTCCTGCTTTGATTTTGGGGTATTGTCCTGGAACCTTAGTGCATTGCTCTAGTTCCTTCCAGTTCTCATGTCACTGAAAAGCTGAGCTAGTTTGAGAAGCAGTAGGGTCAGGAGAGACTGAAAACAACAAAGCAGCAGAAAACTGGCTTTTGTGTTCTGAATTTTGAGCCTCTATTTGTTGAGGGGGCTTCTGAAAGAAGTTGGTGTACAAGCCTTACTGGCACATAAGAGAGCCACGCATGGGTTGATATCATCTCAATGTGAAGAGTTCTTATATCTGCATTAGAATCATATTTAAGCAGATTTCCATTACATAAAATAGGTCATGAACCCAGGGTTCTGCTGAAATGTCTTTCACTGTGCACTCTTCTGAGTTGCCTAGCTGTGCTTGGCTGTACTAGTCAGTTTGGAAAAATACTGGGCAAAGGAAACAGTTGGAAAACTATTTCACAGTATGGAACAGACGTGCCGATTCTTGGAAGTGCCTCTTGGAAGTTAATTGAAAACCTTTGAAGCTTTTTATTTTTTTGGTCTTTCTCCACCTACTTTTCACATAATTGCAATGCTGCTTTAATAACTTTTCAAATTGGTTTAAGGGCATCTAAGATGGGACAGTCTGCTTGATGCAAACTGTTGTTTGTAAGCAGCAAACCATGGAGGTCAAGTGCCCTTTTACCTCAGGAACTGTAGGCTTTCCAGGGTGATGTACAAATACACTTATGTAACGTTTGAGGTTGTTACCAGACTGAAAATGTGCTGTTTCTTCAGGCACTTTGCTTAAAATCTTCATACCTAATTTGTTGACTCTAGTTCCCTTCATGTTTCTTTCACAATATTCTGTTAGTTACAAGCTTTCTGAGCAGCTGCCCACTCCCTTTGCCCCCTGAGACAACTGGGAACATGGGCTAAAGGTTGTAGACAGTCTGATGAGAAAGTTCATATTTAGTGTCAAATGCAGTTGGGCAGCTTCTCCAGCAGTTGGTGGAAGTTTTGTATGGTGAGAAGAAAACATTTAGGGAGACACTGGTATAAAACATATGGGAAAAATGGGTGTATTCCTTCAAATCTGATGGTGACCAAATAAGCAGGATAAATGCCATTAACATTTAGTTGATACTTTGCTAGTTGACAGAGAAAACATGAAATAAATTTGCTTTTAGAGACTTTATTTATTATTTGAAAACTATAAGTGCTGCTTCTCTAGTCTGTCAACAGACTTCATGAAAAAACCAGTTACTATATTCTTGTATTTTATAAAAAAGTTTTAACCATACTTAGCTCAGTTAAGAATTTAATAGGGTGCTCAAATGCAAAATTCAATTCCTTTTAAATAGACAACTTCCATCAAAGAAGTTTGTCTAAAAAGGAGTGGAAAAGGCATTTACTTGCCAACTTCAGACTTCTGTTTCTACTGCAGCTTTTTGATATTCCTGACTTTTAAACAGACTGCAGTCTTTCCCATGCTCTAGGTGCTTGGAATTTAATGTTTTCAGCTACTCTTGACTGAGAATTGTTAGCCAGTAACTCTCAATGTGAGGCTGATTGCTTTAAGACTAGCTTGGATACCTCTGTGTCCAATGTTCCTTAACACTGTAGTTTTAGAAAAAAGTTTTGCAAAGTGTCTTGTTTGTGGTTGTTCTCTCTTTTTTTTTAATAGCCATATAAATGTCAACAAGCTGGCACGCAAGGCAGCAAAGCAGGGTTGTAGGATAACTGTGTCCAGTACTTTTCTGTCATTCTTGTAGCCAGATTCCTTCTTAACTTAAACTCTCTCTTGGCCAGTATTCTTGTGATTCCTCTATACTCGGGCCTGGATTTGTGCCATCTATCCCATACATGCTGGTTACTTATTACTGAGCAAGCCTGTCAGTGCCTGAGGATGTAGTGTCCCGCTCTTGGGAAACTTGTGGCTGGTAAGGCTTTCTCAAAACAAAGGATCATTTGTTGATATGCAGAGCAACAATTCAGAGACAAGAATATTGAGCCAAAAATCTAAATGTGTGTTTTGTTTTATGTGAACGTCTGTCTTGTTATGAGGCAGAGCAGGCAGTTGTGGGTTGGTTTTTTTCATCAGTGAGTACCCATGCAGAGAGTTGGTCTGTTTTTAGGACTTCATAAATAGTGCTGCCATTACCCACACACATTCCTGTCCCTTCCACCCCTGCCATCCCCTCCCCTTCTGGAAGATTGCGTAGACAAGGGAAAAAAGGAATTTGGTCATTTGGGGCTTCTGGTAGGTGATTACAGTCTGTAAAATGAGGGCTGTGTGCATACTCACAGGTGTCTGATGTATTTGGAGCAGGTTCAGACCTGTTACACAAATGATACCTGGGAAGTCACAGGCAGTACCCACTGAACTAAGATGGTTCTGGATGCAGTGCAATTACATTTCATGTTTTTTCAAAATTTGTTTATTTAACATCATGTATGCTGCCCACCAGGGCTGTGCCCACACTGCCACGCAGAAACATCCTAACCCTGTCCGGTCATTTCTTTTATGGAGTTTTTCCCTAGGAACCAGCTCCCCAGCTTGCCTCTAGCTTATATCTTCTTCCCTCTGAACCTGTTTGAGATTCAGAGCCGTTAGGAGAATTTGTCCAGTTGCTGTATCATGTGAAACTGTGCAAAGTCCTCCACTCCTAACATACTTGCTGTACAAGCTTATATGGGGGTTATCTTTCCTTCCTGTTCAGGTCAGCATAGGTGTGGTCAGATGATTAATTTTGGTTGCTTGTACAAGACCATTTCCCTTAGCCAGGGCAATGTGTTGCCAGAAACAACCAGAAGTCTCAAGTAACTCCAGTTTAAAACAGTCCCTCCCAGCAATGTCTTGATTGTATTTCAACAAAATAATTAGTGCAGGACAGCTATTAAGAAAGTGCCTACCTGTGAGTGTAATGCTGCATTATTGTTCTATAGCCCCAAGAACGAATTCATTGTAGAAAATGTGGTCCTTGCACATGGAAGGAAGAATATAGATGATACTGCAGTGTGAATTCAGGTACACAGGGTTTTATTTATTTATTCTTTCAGAGCAAAGAATCAGCCTCTTGTTGTTACAAGAGAGGACACAGGGAGTCCTCTCATTTGGCACGGTTGAACCTCCCTTTCTGGATCCTGGTTAGTACAAGTTCTACACTTCAACTACTGGTTGTGGACGTGCACCTTTCCTTAGCAAAATTACTCCCACTAGCCTTAAGTTTAAATCTAGAAAGATGATGCTCAGGAGTTCTCTCTCTTTTCCTGGCCCAAAGCCTAAATTCTGCCTTGCCAGTCTTTGGTGGTTCAAATCCTAATGCTGATCCTGACTCTGGTTTCTCTGTGAATCCCTGGTCTAAGCTCACCAAAATGATTTCTCTGGGACTCATCTCAGTCCTGTTTGTTTTAGCCATTGTGCAGTGATCCTTGACATCTCCAGACCTATGCTTTGCCAATTAATTCCTTATTTGCTACAGCTTCAAAGAATTGGCCTCTGGCCCTTGTTTGCTACAATCCAAATTTGGTTTAGTCTCATCCCTACTAGCTTCAGAAGAGTTGAATGGGACATGTACATTTCTTTCAAGTCACATTTCACACTAAGTTATAATTTGTTACTTGTATGAAATTTACATTTATAGAAATAATAGAATTAATTATTTTTGTGGTAGTCTTTCTCAAGAGGACTTCTCAGGAAGATGACAAATGCACCCTGATAAAAAGAAATCATCCTCTCTGCTGCTGTTAGTAATATGGGCCCATTAGCAAATGAACCAGTGTTTTTTGCTAGCATTTTTTAGTTTACAGGCTTCAGTGATCATTGTTGCATCTTCATCAGTAGTGAAAATGTGGTCCAGTTCTGCCTGAGTTTTCATTTGCTCTCTTTTGCTGGTTTGGAATCCCTGCTGAGTGTCCAGAGGGCTGTCGTCATGCTGGTGAGGAGCAGAGGGACAGGTACGGATTTGTGGCTTTACTGACAAAATGAGAAGATGTTTGAGTGCTTAGAGCTTCATATCCAGATTTATAAGCTCCTATTTTAATACTATCTTAGTAAAATTGTGTATGTTTAGTATGGTATATGTGCATTTTCATTTACTTACTTGTACTTTATTTACTTACTTTACATTGGAAAATTGCTATTAATCAGGCTTCAATGGTAGCTTGATTACAAGATACTGGTTCTGATAAGGAAATCTGAGAGCATTGTGTCTCCTACACATCTGCTGTATGTATTTTGTGTGTGGTTTCAGCATGTGTGAATCTGAGGGGCTACACAGTCAGTGCTGGCCTTTCCCAGGACTTTGGCAGAATCTATGATGGGTTTAAAATGCTGTATAGAAAGTAGGCAGGTAGGCAATGGTAGGTGGCCTTTCCTCTCACAACAGCAAGTGGTTGATCTAAAATTACGATTGTAACAAACAGTGGATTTAAGGCTAAGTTCCAATATTGTGGTTAACTATAAAAAAAAAAGATACTTAACAGTATTTGAACAGAAAGTGCTAGAATTGGTTTCAAGCCTGTTTCGATATGCTTTTGAGAAGGTAGGTGGGGGAAGGTAGTAACAGTTGCATGGTTTAGCTGTCACTGGCAGACAGCAATGTTACAAAGTCCAGAAGAGTGTGTAGGTTTATTCATATCCTGAGCAGCTCAGTTGCAGAAATCTCCTGTGACTTTACAGTTGTCCTGCAGGGACCCAAAGCCTTTGTGGCCAGTGGAAAAGTGCCAAGGTGGCAGTGGCAGTAGGATGATAATCCTGCAGGAGCTTGGTGCCAGGCCAGTTTGTCCCAGGGGCCTTGAGGGAGCTCTCCAACCTCTGAAGTTATCCAGGATTTAGAAGGATGCAGAAGTTGTGCTGTGTTAAACAGAGACACGTGTACCATGTCCTTGAAGCACGTGTTGGCAGGAGCACTGCAGTTTGCTGGGGCTCATCAGAACGGGTGTTGGCTGGCGCTGGTCACAGGGCAGGGGTGGCTCCTGATGGGCTGGGAGACTTCTGCTCCCTGCTTTACCCCTGGCAAGTGTCAGTGACCTCTTAACTTACTGTAAGAAGAAAAAGCGGCATATTGCTGCAAGTGGCAACATAGTATGACCCGCTGTAGGAAATGGTACCGATTCCTGAGTAGGAGACAGGCCAGATCTTTTACGATTTGTATCAGCAGGAAAGCAGTGCTTTTCTCAGTTCTTGTGTTTTAGAAAGCAAAGGCCAAAAAAATGATCTGTTTCAAAAATCCTAGCCATGTCATCTTCTGAAAATGGGAAGAATGAAGACTACAATGCTGTCTGAATTTAAACAAAACACCAATAAAAATTGCCAAAAATGACAAGAAATACATGATTCATCTCAGGATTTTTTATGGTTCTCCTCAAGCAGAAGTCTTAATGGGTTTGTCCCTGAGTACAAAAGCAAAAAGAATGACAGATCTGGCATTACCTCCTTAGCTTATAAAGATCAGTTGTTGAGTAGTACCTAGAGGATGATCTGTTTTCTTAACGGCTATCATTAAATCTATTATGTGGGGTGCTCTTGTGTGATGATGCTGTTTACTGTTGTACTTAACTTTTTGCCAAGACAATGTTCTAAAGGAGTTGATAAATCTTATATGATAGTATTGTACTTGGCTCCATATATTAGGTAAATAAGGAGAGAGATTCAATATTGAGGAACTTGCAATGCTCCTGTCAAGATAGGTCATTACAGAAAATGCAAGGGGAATACAGCTTTATAGTTATTTGGATATTTTTCCTAATGAAAAACTTCGATGTTTTTCCAATATTCTCAGACTCAGAAAAATAATGTGCTTTATGTGGGACACAGCTAGACTGTGAAAACTGAAAATAAGAGAACTGATTTCTCTTTTCCTGGCTGTTGCTCTGAGGCACTCTGAGCATGTGCCTGAAAGTAGCAAGTGCATGAAGAAAGCCACAAAACAGTTCCCCAAAGCGCAGTTACTGACAGAAGGGATCCTGAATCTCTAGCAGTAATTCACATTATTAGTTTAGTACTATTTCACTTGATTTATCTCATTGTAACAATCAAGCTACAGATAAATAGCTGAGTCTTGCGGTACACTAAATGGCATGACATTTTGTCACATGCCATTCTTGTTACTTGTTTTTGTGGGGAAAACATTGAGTTTATTTTAAAAAAACCCAAAAATACACAAAAAAAGAGAAAGCATACAAAAATCTTAGTTTTTGAATGCAGTGTGGATATATATATGAGATTAAGGGTTGACCTGACTTCTAGACAAAGCATTTTATAAATTTCTAGTTAGTTCCTTGGTGAAGGCTTCACAAAAGTAAGCTTTTGTATGTTGTACCTGCAGAATCAAGTCAGGCATGAGCCTCTGGTCAGAGTATGAAGCAATTTTCTAGAAACACACCTGAGCCCCTAAGGTTAAAGATGGCAAAAAGCTTCTGGTAAGATGCACTTCTGGGTTGCATGTCTGTATGTTCCAGAATATGAGAGCAGGTTTTAGGTGCAGCTCTGGGTCACTTGCTGTCATGGCCTCAGCCAATTCCAGTAAGCCAAGTGTAACACTCCAGTACTCCTAAAGGCCTTTTTTTTCCCCCATGTGCTTGCTGTTGTGTCTTATTTCTGTCAAAAGCTAGTAATGAAGTGCATTTCACTGTTTTTTCTTCTATTTTTATATGAAGACTATTTCTGAGGTTAAGTGCAGTTTAAAAAAAAACCAAACTGAAACAGAAGCCTTAAACTCACAGAGATGATTCAGCTGGCCTTCCCTTGCTTTGAAGACATATGTTTGCATTGTGTAAAAGGTTTGTTTGCAGTTGATTGCTCACTGAGTGATAGGGACACCTCCATCCAGGCAGGACAGCCCTTCCAAGAGCATCTTTACATGACAGTGGTGAGGCAGGGTCAGACAGCATTCCAGGCAGCATAGCAAGTAGGGTACTGAATTGTCTCATTGCTCTTCACTGAATCAGTCGTGAGGACTAGGAGTTGCAGGAAGTTCCCAAGGGTGAATTTTCACTCAGTGGACACATGATATTCATCCCTTTTCAGTATTCATACTGGGGAGAAAGGACACCAGTTTAAGATGGTAGAATGGATCCCAGCTCCAACGAGCTGCGAAATACATGTTTGGCATTGGCGTGACCCCGCAGTTTGCTACTAAAGGAAAGAGAAGTGACCTATTTAGACCAAACCAGTTCTAGACAGCTGTGAGCTATGTTAAGTTTTATTTTTCTTGTCCAAACTCCAAATACACTCTGTATTAAGGTTAAACTAGTTTTGTTTAACCTTATTGCTTATTTAGTACTGAGAGACTGCAGAGTGACTGGCAGCTCGCAGATGTTCCATTCCCCAGGGTGTGGTGACAATCTGTAGCTGGACAGCCAATCCCCTCTCTATATGCCCTCTAGCCATCAAAAGGTCAGAAGTTACCTGTGAGATACCAAGGTCAGCTTTGAAACTAGCTGACATAGACTTTGATTTTGGGAGAGCTGGGTCTGGGGGGACTTGTTAACCAGAGTATTCTTGTGTGGTGTGTGAGCCTGGAGCCGCCTCGGAACAGCAGGAGAAGAACCCACAGCCAGCCAAACAACTTCTATAGTTCAGCTGCTCTCTATCAGCCTAGGAGGAGCTGCGTACCCTCACAAAAAAGGGGAAGGATAATCTGGTAAGACACTCTTTCAATCGTCTAAGCTTTAGATATGCATCTTTAATGTACCTATTTGCAGTAGTCTTAGAAACCATACTTCTGTTCTCGTGTTCTTGCCAAAGCATGAATAATCTCAAGATCTCAACTTCTTATAGCTCGCTAAATTAAACTTTGTATTTCTGCTACCTAATAACAGCAGAACAGAATGTTAAATTTGGACAAGCCCTGCTGACATTAAAAACAAAACAGCTTGTGTCTTAGAGGTGGGGGTGAGCTGTAGAAATCTTAAAGGCAGAAATTACCAGAAGGAGGACTCTTTGGGGGGAGTAAGAGTCCTAAGTGATGAACCAAATAGTTCGGGGAACAACTAAAGCCACTGGAGTTCTTGCAACTTGGTGAGTTCAAGTTAGTCAATTGTGAGAACAGCTCAGGTGAAACAAAGGAGACTCACAGCCTCTTGCAGCTCTGAGGGAGAAGATGGTGTCTTTGGTGAGAAATACAGTGGGCTAGGAATGACCTGATTTATAATTACTCACAAACCAGCCTGATCACTTGCAAGTCATTTGCCCATTAAAGCTGAAGATGTGGCCATTAAGAAAGCAGCATGTAAGCAGCATCTAGAAATAGAAAAATAGCATTTCAAGGACAGATAAGGTTTGAAGAAAAGACAATAAATCTAATATATGAATAGGGTGAAATGTTTGGTCTTAGCCAACCTTACAATCCTAAAGACCACTAAAGGAAAGCTTCTATATATTGGTCTAAACTTATCTCCTGACGTGGCAAATTGTCAGCCCTCCATTCTAATAAACAACTTGTTTTTGTTATTATTATAAAAGTATCAGGTGTAGTGACATTCCTAAAGGGCTGATCCTTTTTGACACATACAGCAAGAATTTAGATTGTACAAAGAATACAGTTTATTCTCCTCCCTAGGACTGTGTACCAATTCTAATAATAGAATGAGTTTTTGAAGACTGAAAATCAGATTAAGGTTAAATCAAGAGGAATGTTTTGACATACTGGCCATTTTTTTATTTGCATGCTACAATGATAAGTTCTTCTGTTTAATTTAAATTCTTTCATCATTGTAATGAATGGTTTGATTGCTGTGCCGTATTGTTATCATGATAAAGATTTTTGCTGTTTGAGAAATAAAAAATGTATAATCAAGGGATAGAAGAAATTAATAGACATATATGAAATTTGTTATAAAAGGATAGTGGCTGTGGACAGCAAGGAATGAGAGGAATCCACAGGGAGATGTTCAGAGTGGCCAGTGCAGGGCTGCTTAGTTGTTGCTGAAACACCTGGTGACTTCATTAAGGCACCATATTAGGTGGAGCTAAAACTGATACAAATCAGCTCAGAGCCCCACAGAATTACCTGGTTTTATTTGTAAATGTTCCTGGGAAAGGATCATCTGATCATCCTCCGAGATACTAATTTGATGTCCACGGCATTGCAGTAACAGGTGTTTCAAGTGCTCCTGCCTGGATAGCTTTTCTATGGAAAGAATTTAAGATCTAGGTTTGCCAGTTCTTTGGAGTCAATGTTTGTGCTGAACTTGACTCAAAAAGTTTCCCTACTGGACTGAAACAGAACTGTTTCAACTTAAAGCAGTGAAGTGCATACATTTTTGTTTGCACTTAAAGCAGGATCAGGCTTTTCAAGTAATAGCTGATTGGTCTCCTTTTAGCTTGCCCAGGACACTTCTTTAAATGTAGCAATAAGGAAAAATTGCATTTCTATAACTTAGAGTGCATGGATGTTAAATGCCATTTATGCAAGCAACTTTTATGGAAGTGCTTGCTACGAAGGAGTATGGTCCCATGCTTTAGGTGGTGTTTGCTTTCGGTATCTCTCATGCACTCTGGGTGAAAGGAACTCTGTATCTATCGATATTTTCATGTTAAACATCTGTTGTTGTGTTTTCCCATAGGAGCATTTCACTGGATCTCTGTTTACTTGCATCGATGCATGGTCAAACACACTGTTGCGTTTCCCCAGTTATGCAAACCAAACTATGGATCTGTCCCCGTGTTCCCCGGCTGTGCTGCGGTTTGCACTCGTTAGTATCCAAGTGAGCTCTGTACCAGTCTTAAACCATATTCTCTCATGAAATTGCTCATGTAATTGGTCATACTAGCTCACAAATAGGAATCATTTCAGTCTGCAATTGTGTACTGATTTATAGATGAGCAGGTGGCTCAGGTTTGTGTGTGCTCTTTAGTTTGGAGGAGCTGCACTTAGGAAATACTTGTGTGAGGGCTGGGATGGAGAAAGGGCTTGCAGCAAGGTGGGGTGATGGGATTCTGCTAAGGCAGAGGCATACCTGGGGCCTGAGCAGGGCTTGTGTACTCTGGCCATATGGGAGAGCTTTTAAGTCCATTATTATTTGTTTGCTGTGGCTGTGCAACTTCCTCTTCCCCTTTGTACACAGTTTTTCTGACATGCTGTCACTGCCTCCATCTCTCCTGATAGAGAAAGCGAAGAACACAATACAATTTCCTACCTTCTGTTGTTGAGTTGGTTGTTTAAAAAGAGAGAATTTCCCTTGGATGATGCCAGAAAAGAATCTGTATCTGCCAAGGTTCTTTGTATAAGAACAACTGTTAATATAAACAGGCTTCCTCACAAATACCCAGGCAGTACAAATGACCACAGTGGGACAAAAACACTTTGGAAGTGAGGGAGTGCTGCCCTTCCTCCCTCACCCCTTCTTCCAAGGGTGTTAACAAATTCATTGAAGGGGATGACCATTCATCTGTCATCCAGGGAGAGTTTTTATGGTGAGGCATCTTCTTGCATTTCAGCTTTCAGGTAATTACTCTCCTTTCCAACAGTTTTTCTGAGCACTAGCCAGTTCTTTGCCTGTGTTGAAAGAGCAGCCCATGCCGCCTTTTTGTTATACCTTGGCCTGAAGTTAGGAAGTAAGCAGTGGGAATTAAACACTGCTCTTCACTAGTTTATTTTATTAGCTGACAAAATGCAACCTTCCTTGCCAGTACTGCATTATTCTTTCTCCATGCTTCTGCTGAGCATTTTGTAAAGTGCAATTAGGTAATAAGAACACTCAGTTTCTTCTGGAGAAACTTAGTAGCTACAAGCCAAGGCCCCAAATTGGGATGGAGCTGTGGTACTTGGGCATCTCTACGTAATTTAACCTTAAGACTGCTGCTAAGCCCTCAGCAGTAGAGTATCCCTGGGTTCTCCAGAGTTAATTGCATGACCTAGAGGCATGGTGGTATTTGAAAAGTGGAGAGGCCAGGAACCCTTTAAGGCTCAAAAATCAAGAGATGTGCAGAACTGCTGCCTTGCGTCATGTTGCCATGTTCCCCTGACAGCACTGTCCTCAGTGTTTTCTGCATTTAGCTGCAAGGTTTGATAACAGGAGCAGCCTGTGAGCAATTTTGCAGTGTTCAGTTTTACATTTAACAGAAGTTTAAAGTTCAGTGTCATGGAATTTCCCTGCTTGGTTGTTAAGATAACTTGGTATGGCTCAAAACCTCACTGCCTGAATTGTAGGCAGAAGCCTTTCTCCCCCATGTGAATGTTTAGGAGGCCCTCCTCCCATGAAAACTGCAACAGAAGTTCTCCTCTTGGAGTCTACCGTATATTATTTTTCTTCAAATTATTTGAAGGGAAACAATCTAACAGAATATACCTTTATGGATCTTATATTGTCGTGAAAGAAAAAAAAAAGTAAAAATCACGTGGGCCATCTCAGGGACTTGTTTCTTTTAAAATAATTGATGACGTAAAATCCCAGACCAAAGGAGGTGGGAGATGCAAGGCATCTGGCAGAGTTTACAGCCCTGGGGGGTCGGCAGGCACAGCACAGCCTGCTGCAAACAAAGGCCGAGTGTTTTGCTGATGCGATTGCAAAACATATGTTTGCCCAGGACTGTTATGATCTTGGGAATAGGCAGGAGGCCAGATTTCTGCAGCAGCAGCGCACTTAGTCATACAAATATCTGCAAAATGTGAAGCTCCTGCGATTTCTTGGTTTAAACGCCGTAATTACTTTGTTGCTTAAAGAGAAGGTAGAAACTCTTGCATAAGGAACAGAAGAGGGGGGCGGAAAGCATTGTCCGAGGAGCGTCTCTGTGCCGGGGAGGAGAGCGGAACGGAGCCGAGGGGTCCGGGGCTCGAGGCTGTCCTGCCGAGCCGGGGTGGACTGGCTGGGGGCTGCTGCCCCTTGTGTCCCGGCCGGGGCATTTGCTGGCACTGCGGGAGCCAGGGAGCAGCCGCGAGGTCGCGGCGAGCGCCAGTGCCCCGGCGGGGCAGCGCCCCGGC
>VZRQ01010677.1:542260-584842 GCA_013397975.1 Machaerirhynchus nigripectus
GGCGGGACGGGGCTGGGACCGCCCCGGCGGCGCTGGGGTAGAGCCCAGCGGGGTGCGAGAGCGGCGAGCCCGGCCCCAGCCCCGCAGCGCCGGCGGAGGGTGGCGAGGCCGGGCCGGCAGCACCAGGTACTCGCGGGTGGCCGGGGTGCCCCCGCCGCCTGTCTCCGCGGCGCCGAGCCTCCCCAGGGGCGGGGGGGGCTGTCTCCCCGGGCGCATCCCCCCGAAAAATCCCTGCTGGAAGGAGGGGTGGGGGCACGGGCAGCCCCTTGCGGATCATCCGCGGGGCTGCGGAGGCAGCAGCGGTGTTTCCCTGCGGGCTCGTCGCTCGGGAGGTGTCGTGTGGGGGTTCGCGGGTCCTGTTCAGCCGCGGGATAAGCAGCTGCTGCCTGCGGTGACAGTGCAGATGCTGTCGCTATCCTCCCCGACGCCTCTGGTCCCAAAAGGGCTGTGTTCCGCTCGTATGAGGGGTAACGGGGTGCCTCTGCAGGGTTCTCAGGCTCGTCCAGGTGGTTTTTGCCTCGGAATTGCCCGCCGTTTACGTCGTTCTTGCATAGGTTTGGATTATCCTTTTGAAACAGTAAGGCTGGTCTTGTGTTTCTCATGGAGAAGAGCGGGCTATAATTATAAACAAATGCAAGTCAAGAGCATTATTTTGGGCAGGAATAAACCTACTGATTTGGATCTCTCTTGTAAATTCCTTAGTGTCACCATGTTAAGATTCTTCTTTTAAAGGAAATTTTTAAATCCTCAGGAGAACTGTTGCAGGTTGCTGTGGAACCTGTTTTGTATTTTTCTGATTTAGGGTAGTCCAGTACTTCATGGATACATATGGATACATATACATGGATACAGGCTTTGCTTTGATATAATCCAGCAGTACAGTCTAGGTGATGCAAACGGTCACTGTCACATTTAGACTGTTTCCTTCTGTGTCACCAATTTATTGGTATTTAAATATTGTTTACACTAGGGAAATTGCAGGCATGCATTCCAAATCCTTTGCCCTTTACTGCTTTCTGTTTCATGACAGAAGTGCTGTATTATAAGGCTAGGCTCTAATTATTGAAACTCAGTCTCAGTTTCAGTGAGCTCATATCAAAAGTAAATTGGGTTGTGGACTCCAGGCAGTTGTGTCACAAAACCACTTCAGGAAGAGTTGTTAATGCTGAGGAAGAGTAGGTAGCACATAGGCACTTTGAGACTACTGCAGCTGGACCTGCTTGTCCTGCTCAGACCTAGAGAATGACCAGCAAAGAGGTGCTAGAGGTAGAGACAGAGGAGTCTGGGCTTTGCTTTTATTCATGCTGTTGTGAGCAAGGTATGTGATCTTGGGCACACTCTCCCTGGCCTTGATTTCTGTCTTGAATCAAGTCACATAAACTAGATGGGGATGTTTTTAAAATCAGGTATTTCAAAGGACTTTGAGACATTCAGAGAAATGATAGTGAAATTAAAGTAATTTACATCTTTAAATTCTTATAGGAATAACATACTCTATATGAAAGAGAAACAGTTCAGCATTTGCCATGCTCTAATTCCAGTGAAGAGTGGTAGGTCTGTGTAAGGAAGTGCTTTGCAACAGAGGGGGAGTACTTGTTCTCAGTTCTTTAAATCCATGCAAGTGGAGACATGTCTGTTGCTTCAGCTGAATGACAGTCTGACATACCCAACAATTGGAACCAGTGCAAAAATTTAAAGTACATGAGCATTTCTAGGATATTTTTTTTCTGTCTTTTTAATGTGAATCATTTTGTTTGAGAAAGCCACAAGAATTGCAGCTACTTCAGGATTAAATAAACTAATAAAATAGGAAGAATGGCCAGTTCTGCATAGCCCCACATTTAGGCAAGATGCGGGGTTTCCGTGTGTGTAGGAGAAGAAATATATTTAATTAATTATTAAATAGTATATTACATAGTCTTTGTTCTTAATTCCCTCCTTCCTAAAAGTTTTCTGTCCAATATGGGAACTACAGTAGCTACTGCTTTTAGCAGAACTGAAAATACAGCTTTTAAGCTGAGTATGTATCAGCTTGGGGACAGCTTGTCCTGTGGGGCCAGTTGTGTCTGTCCTTGTTGTTAAGGTCCTAAACAAGGAAACTCCATTTGCAGCCTCAGTGTCACCACCAGTGAGGTTTTGCTGTCAGTGGCCTTTAAAGGGGAAGTGGGAACCAGACAGTTCTCAGTGAGTGAAGGAGCAGCAGCAGCATGAAGCCTCTTAAACTGGTAAGTGCCAAATCTCCCTTGGAAATGCAGCACAACCTTCTTAGACACTTATATGCTTAGGGGCATTTCATCCTATAAGCTTATAAAGCCCTAAATGGGTATTTTTAATGCCCATGCTTCAAATGCTCATCATATTATACTAAGCTGAATTTTCAGCACTGGCATGCTGGAGGAGTTAATTCTACTGGGAGATTGTGTTGAAGGGTTTTTAACTCACAGCTCGTGCCTTTCTTAACCCTAAACTTGGGCAGGAATGCACTTAGATGATGTAAAATGATGACTGGTTGTCTAGGAAAATGTTACCTCCAAAGAATTCACCTCATTTCCCTTCTTTGGTTCCTCACATTAGACTGTTTCATATTGTATTATGGGGTGTGATTTTCATATAATTTTGTTTGAATCTAGCAGCACTTAGTGCTTAATCAGGACATAGATGATTCAGATAAAGATGTTAATTCAAATGTAGTTTACTGAAGTAAATGGATAATTATAATTTTACTTTGCCTGTGGCTTGGCTATGATAAAATGTTCCCTTTGCCATTTAGAAAAGGCCTAAGTAAGTATGTAAATAAGTCTTTCTGGTAGATGCATTTGATAGTGGTACTGACTGTACTTGAGGGGAGCAAAATGACTCACTGTGCTAACACCAGGGAAGCAGTCTGAGTGAGCATTGTGGATCATAGCTCACGAATCCTGAATGACTGAAAATTAGCAGTTTGGTAACAGTCCCCAGATTCATTGGACAAGACTAGCATTGAGTTTTGGGAGAGGTTTTGTGACAAGAGGCAGAGCTCTAGCTGCAAGGAGCCAGTAGTGAGGGACCAACAAGGAGCTGAAAAAGCATTTTAGGTACACAATGGAGGAAGAACTGTAGCTTAGGTTAGATAGCTGTTCCTGTTCCAGAGGCTCTGTGACCTGGCTTGTAGCTTAGTTCTGTTCTTAGTGTTTCTAGGTGAAATTTCTGATACTGGGTGGCTGTTTAGACTGTGACTTTTTTTTCTTTTACTTGTATTTTAAAGAGATTCAGAACCAAAGCAGATAATGTTCTATTACTAGCAGAGGTAATGTGTGTTGTACTGTTAAGTATTTACAAACCTCTTCTACACAATTGCAGTTCAGTTTTTTTTCTCAGGCTTTTACTTAAATTTGACAGGAATAATGCTCCTGTCAAATGGCTTAAAAAAAAGCTACCTAAAAGTTGGGCTGAATTGACAGCTGTGAGATACAGAAAAGCTTAAGTTGTGAGAGTTTACACATGTTTGAGGCTTTAGAGTGGTCTTCCCTGAGCATGTATGTGCAGGCAGTACAGACTTTTGGTCTGGTTGTCCTTGTGGAGTTGGATGTGCTAAGAGAGCCAGACTGGTGAGAGAGAGTGGTAACTGGGAAGTATATAATTAAGCTTGCAGACTTGTCTCATTAACTTTTCTGTCTCAGCTCTGCAGTGCTGTTTCTTGGTGTAAATTTGCATAAAGCATTTCCTGGCTGAGAAGTCTCCAAACAGGCACACAGTCTGATGGTTAGGGCATTAGCCTGTGACTTGAGAGATCTCAGCTCAAGCCACCAGTCTTCTAAGATGTGTAGCTTTTCCATTTTTCAGGGATTTTTTTTCCCCAGATGGGAGACAATATACTTGTCCTACCTCACAGGAATCTTGCATTATCTAAATGCGTGAGATGTGATGCTGGGCTGATATGGCAGTGGTGAGGGATGTGTAGATTGAGAAATGATGGGTACCTGGTGAGCATAGTTCCCATGGAAATAATACTAATGGCTGTACAGTAATACAAGTTATGTTACATAAAGGGGAAGAGGAGGCTTTTCTGTGTTTTCCGAGGTTGTTTCTGCCACTATAGCAATACAACATTTACATGGCTAAAGTCTTACTTTTCTGTCAAGGTGTGTATGGAAGATGAGCTGTGGAGTGGATTGCTACCCAGCAAGGCCCACCTCCGTCCATTGGCTTGAGCTTCTGGGTGTTGAGGGTGAAATCTGTTCCACCCTTGGTGCTCAGCTTTGCAGCCACCCGAGTTTTATGTTTTGGCTTTGAAGATGGAGTGCCTCTGATGCATCACCATCATCATTATTGTTATTATTGTTATTGTTATTATTTATTTGCACCTAAAGCCTCAGTTGTGGTTGGCTTTCTGCTGAGCTTTGAGCTGTATTCAGCTGCAGAGTTTCTAGAGTGAATGAAAGTGGTGTAGTGAGGTTGACAAACAGGAGGAAAGGAGCCAGGAGAAGTTTGAGGCAGAGAATGTGTCACTAAATAGGTCACTTTGGTGTGCAATTCTGTGGCCTGGAATCACATGAAAGTTGCTTATACTTTTGTAACAACCAAAAGAAATACAGGCTTTTTTCCAGCTGCTGCTGTTTTCCTAGACACAACTGCTTCACCAAGTGCTTGTTGGTGCTTCAGGTGAGATGGTGATTTAGGATAAAGGTGCAGGAGAGAGATGTAGTGGTATGTCTGGTCAGGATCCAGGTCTTGCCTTTGAGAGGGAGAGTGTTGCTCCCTGAGTTGAGTGTATTTGGAAGATGAAGGTTTAGTGAAGGATATCGTGAAGCAGAATTACGTTCAGGACAAAGGAAAGATTCACTAGGACTATCTTGAGAATTATTACTGTGTTATCGAGTATTTGAAATGCTGGGGTGCTGGAAGCACATGGCTGTTTCTGAAATACTATGAGAATTTGATTAAATGCTGCTTCCAAAAAAAGAGAGGAAAATAGTCTTTAAAAGGTCTGCCATAGCTTGTAACTGAAGAATAAGTTTTCAAAAGGCTTCTACTGGGTCAGATTTTACACAACTCTCATGACTGTGTTAAGCATGCGCGTCATGGCAAGCTGCTTCTGTTCTCAGCACCGCTTGGAAGAAACCCCCATTTTGCAGACGGGAAACGGGCTCATCTTCACAAATCCTTTGTTACATCTCTGTCACATCGGAGCCTTGACCCCAGGCTTCTCAAGTTCTGGGCTGGTGCCGTGGTATCAGGGGAATGCTCCCTCTCCTGATGGAAAACAAAGCAACTTATTTAATCATTAAAAAAACCTCTTAAGTCACTTTGCAACAAGGGTTTGGATAGCTGAGTAATGTAACCTGTTATGTGCTGTGTAATTGTAAGTTTGACCTCTGTATGCTTTAAAAAACAGAAGTGTATTGATTGTGATGTATTTTAGATTGTGAGGCAAAATATATTAGCAACCTGCTGATCTCAGGTTCTTAAATCTGGGTTTGTTTTTTTTTTTTTTTTTCTTCTTCTAACTGTTCTGGGAAAAGGAAAGACTGAAAAATAGTTGTTCAAGAATTAAACTTCAAGGTATTTGTCTTGGAGTGCTTGATCTGGCAAACTGCAGACATCTGCTAAATTAAATGCTGCTTACAGTTTAAATGATCTCTCTTTTTGCTTGCTGTTGTTTGGCTGTAAGATATTTCTCTAGTGTAGTTGTAGCCAAGATAAGAAGCTGCGCTGGAGTTTTAAAGAGAGATGCTGATAAATTCCATCCTACAAGTGGCATTACTTGACTGACAGGCAAAATTAGCTTGTGTATGTTGGGACCCATAGCAGGAAAAAGCTACACTGAGGAGAAAAAGTGAAAGGACTAGTAGTAAGAGGTGCCCTTTGATCTTACTTTATCCAAGTAAGACTTAAGAATTGAAGGCATCTGACTTTAGGATTTAAGGAGACTGTCATAGACTGCATAGTCTGAAGGGTTTGGTAGTTGCCACTTAGGCCTGCACTCATTGTTTCCAGCTCTTTGAAGCTGTTTTTTAATCTTAGGGGAAAGTTCAGGAAACGGTAACTGATTAATAAAATTGCTTCTTGTACTGAACTCATGCAAATAGAAACCTCAGCTAAAGAGAGAAAAAGTGCAATAGTGAGTGCAACCAGTATTGCATGTTTATAACAGCCCTTATCTATGTAGGGAAAATGTGGCGAAGTTGAAAACTGCATTTGGCAGGCAGCTCCTGGGGCATCATCTGCTCTTGAGGCCTAAACCAGCTGAAGGTGCCCCTCTGCTCTGTGTGGCCTGAACTGGCTCAGTGCATGGTATTCATTAATCTAAACCCAGTTGAGAACCTGGACAAAGTTGATACCTCACAAAATGGGTGGGTTTGGCTATGTAACAGAGGCAATGGATATGTTCTAAAAGATGTTTGGGAAGGCGGCACAGATAAGTAGCCCAAACCTTTAGTTTGTATATAGCCTAGTGTTTAGCACTCAGCTCCATCCTCAGCTTTAATCCCAGGTCTCCCTCCATCTGTAAGAGTGCCATGCCATCAGCTGGCAGGGCTCCCACCTTTCCTGGGGAAGCCAAGCTGCTCTCTGGGGAGTAATCCCCTCAGGAGAGTTGGTTTGCAGCAAGTGCCACACACACGGCAGAGGGAGCCTCTGCAGCAATGGGATGGGGATCATGTGTGAAAGTGTGAGGTGAAGCCATGTCCTGCTTTGGTACCTGCCCCTGGAACCTGCTGTGCCTTCTCAGGGGGCTGCTCTGTGCCAAATGGAGAGACTGCCCTGGAACACATGGCTCCCCGCCTTCCAAAGGGAACAGTGTTAATAGGCAGGACGCAAATGCACCCAAGGCTTCTATTTGCTCCTGGAAAGGTCCAGGGTGCCATAGGCCTGTCAGAAAGCTTCATCCAGCTGAAGGAGAGGGCAAGTAGTGAACTGCCAGGGGTATCTGCCTGACCTGCAAGGCAACACATCCACACAAGTGGGTGCAAGGACATGGCTGCCACTGTTCTGATGGAGTGAATTCCCCTCCCTCGCTCCTTCCCTGCAAATGTGAACAGCTTTTTATCCTATCTTGAAAAGAAAGCAGATGCAAATGTAGATCAGGTACTTTCAGCAGTTTAAGTGCTCTTTGAGGTTGGGAAGAAGAAATCTGATTAGGGTTACAGCTGTTTCATTTCCTGACAGATGCACAGGGTGTTGTGTGCTGGCGAACTGCGGATGTACACACACACAGCAGCCTCGTTTTGTATCAGTGGCATAACCACACAGCAGCCGGCATGTTCGGAACTCCTTGTCCTGGACACCCTGCCAAAATATGCTTTATGCAGAATTTTCTGTGAACCGGGCTCTAGTGTGTTTGTGTGTGTATGCGTGCATGCATATAAATTTGTGTGTGTTTTCTTTGGTTGACAGGGCCTTTGTTGTGGAACTTTTTGTTGCTGGAGTGGGGCAGTGTGCTGTAAACAAGCACAGCTAATTATAAAGCACTTGTATAAAAAAAATGATTTGCATTTGTACAAACAGTACTAGTAAAAGTGCCCGTGCAAGAGTACCACGAGTACCCAAATAAGTCCAGCTCTGAATGGAGAACTCTTTTTTTCTTGCAACCACGGCTAAAAACCTGTTTATAACTAAATGCTGAGGTGGTGTAATTTTCTTTTCTAGGAACTTGGAATAAGAATTCCTAGACCACTGGGACACGGACCAAGCAGATTCATCCCTGAGAAGGAGGTGTGGTAGTGTTTTCAAGTACATAGCGAACTTTATGCTTTTAAGGAACATCCTTTTAGTAGTAGCCCACATTTGGTTTCAGGACAGCTGAACATTTTCAGTAGTAATCACATTCAGTCCTGAGACTTTGGACACAGTTCTAGTGTACAGAACAGTGAGAGCCTTGGGGAGCTTTGGAATAGTAATGACCCCTCCCATGCTGCTATCTAGCATGAGAGAAACCCAATACTGTTTCCTTGTGAACATCCGGATGTAATTTCCTACTGGTCCACAAGGTACCTGCCCCTCTGCTCTGGGACTGCCTTTTCTTGAGCTGCCTCTAGCACTCTGAAGAACCTGAGAAGCTTCAGAGTGCTGTGGATGAGCATTTCTGGTGCTTCTCTCCTGATCATCTGGTAAGAGAATTTGGAGCAGAGGAAAAGTTAGTTATATGCCTATGGATTTCTAGGAATTTTAGAGTCTTTTTCAGTTTCCTTTTTTTCTCTCTTGTCATCTTAGCTAGCTTTTTACTTCTTTCCCTCTTTTTCCCTTAGTAAAAGTGATGATTCAATTAGATTTTAATTCTAATAAACTAAGATCAACCTGGGATATTCAAGAAAGTGAAGGTGAGAGAGTTAAAAATGAGAAGTCAGTGTTGTATTAGAGAGACTAAAGCCAAAAATCTCCTTTTGCTGACATAACCACTTGTGATCTCCTAAATGAGAGGTATTACAGGGATTTAATGTGCCTCATGTGCACTGATTTAATGCCATTAACAGATTTATAGTATAATTCCTTTCACTTGGGGCCTCTGGGTTCTGTGGTGATATATTTATTTGCTATTTTATTGGTGGTACTTGGACAATATTGCTCATTGCTCTTTCTCTTCAATCAGACAATTCAGGTGGGAAAGGAGGACGCCACGATGCACACACTGTTTGCAGAGTCTTTTGCCACGCTGGGCCGACTGGACAACGTCACCTTGGTGATGGTTTTCCACCCGCAGTATCTCGAAAGCTTTCTAAAAACTCAGCACTATCTCCTGCAAATGGATGGTCCACTCCCGCTCCATTACCGGCACTACATCGGGATAATGGTACGCACCAGGCAGAAACAGCCACGCTGGCAGCACCTCGAGTCCTGTCTGAGAGCAGCTGTTGCTGTGCTTTGCAGTTTCTAGGTGGAAAGGCATTTCACCAGCAGCTAAGGGAAAAGCAGAGGAGGTTTGTTGGTGTCTGCTTTACAGATGGTTTCAGAAGATCATCGTTTTATGTTCATAGATTCAGTAGGACTGTGAGAAAAAGGGCAAAAACCTGCTGTAGAAAGGAGACAATTGTTTGTTATTGGCTTCCTTAGTATCTCAGAAACTGATTCTCAAGAAAGCTTGGTTTTGCATGTGTGTCCTGTCACATACACCTCCCTTGAACTCAGTAGTCGGTCCCATCATGCGTTTCTGAATGTGTAAATTCTAAGCAAGTTTTCTGCCAAAAGTGGTTGATTTCTAATTTTTAATCTGCCAGTTCAATGATCTTTGCTTGCTGAAGTTGAATTAAAGTTTTGGGCTGTGTATTAATTTGATGCAGAAAGTATTAAGGGTTGAGTAAATGATACTGGGCCTTCCTTTGCTGAGAAGCTGCCCGTAGTCTCTCTTGCCATATGCAATCTAAAACCTGCTTTTGATTGTTGCTGGTAAAGAGACAGCAGCTAGAGACAGCTTCTTCCCCCCTGGGGAGTACGATGAAGTATGGATTACTCGCTTCAGGACATGTAATAAATCCATGCCTGTACTTCTCCCTGGGTGTAGGCACGTTGCACCCGTAGCCAGCATAATGATGTTGTGTATGAACAAGGGATAGTTATGTTGTGAGAACAATAATCAGAACAAGCTGATGTGTTAATCTCAGAAATCTTTTTTTTACTTGAGTCTTTGATCAGTGTAAGTCTTATTCTTGGATGTTTTGAGGAAATGATGACTTAGGGTATTTGTCATAAAGTACTAACTTTCTGTAATTGTTTTCTGTATCACATTGTTTTTCCTTTCTAGGCTGCAGCACGACATCAGTGCTCTTACCTTGTTAACCTCCATGTGAATGACTTCCTTCATGTCGGTGGAGACCCTAAATGGTTGAATGGTCTGGAAAATGCACCTCAAAAACTGCAAAATTTAGGAGAACTGAACAAAATGTTGGCTCACCGACCCTGGCTTATCACCAAGGAACATATTGAGGTAGGTCTTTCATGGAGTAATGTGGATGTCCCCTTTTTTCAATAAAGCAATCACAGCTTCTTGGGGTTCAGAGCCAAGACAGGGTGAAAGGTGTTCTGTGGTAATGACTTCGATTTCGATGCTACATCACTGCATGATATAGTATCACTTGTGCCCTTGTAAAACTAACAGGATCATAATTGCTCTTAAATGAGTAACAAATATAATTTACAACACACTGAAATTTCCGTGTCATGTTGGAATTCTGTTGGTGCGATGACGATGCGCTCAGGTGTGCACCTCCCTCCTCAACCTGTGTGCTTTCAGTAGCCAGAACCCCTGGGTGTTTCTGAGATGCTGCCAGAGGTCAGGCAGAACACCAGCCACCACATTTTTGTCTGGCTTGCTGCCGGTTCAAATGCTAAGTTTTCAGGATGGGATGGAGGGAGCAGGCTGGCAGAGCTGCCCAGGGGACCAGTGGTGGTACAGGACAGCCAGGACTGCAGCACCAACAAACCACCAAGGGGCTGCTTCTTCCAGAAACCCCTTCTGCTTTCCTCTGTGCTCATAGCAAGGAGCACATGGGTGCTGAGACTTCCTCGGTGCTGCCTGGCCTGGTGAGAGGTGGTGGCAGGTCCAGCTGGGAGGCAGGAGGCTGCACTGTGGGGGAGGGCACAGGCTTTGCCAGAAGGCCCCAAACCTCCCACACTTTCCTGCGTGAAGGGGAAGTTGGGGTTTGAAGCTTCTTGGCAAATCTAGAGCATTCCACCCACAGGGGCAAGATGGAGGGAGCTTGGCCCTGGTGCCAGGTTTTTACACAGCTGTCCTGAAAGGAGTTGCCTGGGTTTTCTGATGCTGTAAAGACCATTTGAACAAACATGCAACAGTTGTGGTTGCATCTTCATCAGAGGTGTGAAATTTCAATGCAAGTCAGTCTGGCCTCGATAGAAACCACATAGTGCAAAAGAGAAACCCCAGCTTATTCGATTGCTTGGGGACAGAGAGGGCAGAGAAGCTGCCTTCTTTGTGGCTTAACCTCGCAAGCCTGTGTCTGGCAGGTCACCTGGTAACAGGTCACTGAGCTCACTAATGGCAGCAGAGAGTTAGGAAGCACATTTGGATGTTGGAAAAGTAATTTTACCTGGCAAAGAAATGTGTTGATAAAGTGCATTAAGGTGGGGTCAAATGAATTGCTTTCATATTTTTGTCTTGCCTTATTTTTAAAGCAACTTTTGAAGACTGAAGAGAACAGCTGGTCCCTGGCAGAGCTGATCCATGCAGTCGTTCTCCTTACACACTACCACTCCCTTGCTTCCTTCACGTTTGGCTGTGGGATCAGCCCAGAGATCGACTGTGAAGGGGGTCACACCTTCAGGCCCCCCTCCGTCAGTAACTATTGCATATGTGATATTACAAATGGTTACCACGGGGTGGATGAAATCCATGCCAGCCCAGCTGGAAGTATTCCAGTAAGTGTCTGAACAATCAATCTCGAATTTCAGTAGTAGTCGTTTCTTTGTAAACTTAATATGTGGAGGGTGCCTGTCTCTTTTCATTCATTGAGAGTGAGATTGATGAGCCTAATCCAGATGTAGGTATTGAAAAAATGCATTTAGGAGGAGCTGAAATTATACTGGTAAACTGGGGAAAGCTATGAAAGGGAGAAACAAACACAATCTCTGTTTGTTTTTTCTGCCTGTCATTCATAAAGGTTAACTGAGATGAGTCCCAGCCTCAGCTAGTTCAAGATATGTGTCATGAGCAGCAGTGGCCAGGAATGCTTTTTTCATGGGTGCAGTGGAAAGTTGGCTCTTCCTTTGATTCCAGGCTCTGACTTTTTTGCCTTGAGGTGTTTGTGATGCATGACACAACAGATGATTCTTAACAGATCATTCACAACTTTGTGACTGTCTTTGAAACACTCTCTCCTGCCTGCAGCACTTAAGCTGATCTGGACTTGTTTTCCCTGGGTGAAAAGCATGATGTGAACTAAGTGTTGGTTTAAGAACGGCCATGAGGGTGTTCTCACTGCAGGATCCTTGCCTTCTTTACTGCAGTGGTGTGGGTGGCATTTAAATTTGTTTGACGGAGCTTGCTGGCTCTCTGAAGGAGTAAACTGCAAAAGGCAGAGAGGAAAGGGGCAGAACTGTATAAATTAAAGATAATTTTACTTTCCTTCATGCTGATGAAGTTTTACAAGACTGATGACTGAATTAATACTGTCTTGTGGTGTTAAAACAGCTCTTGTGAAAGACGGTTATCTTGCACAGGCTTTCTTTTGAGGCTTCATTAAATCTGCATTTACACTCAGTCTTCCTTTTTCCTTCAATGTTTCTTCTCTGTGAGCAGAGGAGGGGAAAATACAGTTGGGTGGTAAATTGTGGTTACTTCCTCTATCAGAATTTCTGTTACAGCTCCTTGTTTTTCAGTTGCTGAACATTTAGACTAAGAGAAACTAATTTTAGTTTGAGAACAACTTGTTCCAAAATGCTGTGATTTTTAAATCATGCTAAAAATACCAGGGATCTAATTGAGAAAAGATGATGACTAAATGTAAACCATTGGGTCAGTACAGGTTTCTTTCAAAAACTGTGTTCCTTGAAAAAAATCTGTATTTAAAGATGTAAAGGACTTAAGTTGTGTTTAAACTTTCTGGCTTGGCAATTTCTGCCATCACTGTCAGTTCCTGTTGCATGAAAATAAAATGTCTTTCTCTTCTTTTTAGTCTACGGAGTCTGTCTGTGAAGTTGAAGCTCTTATGGAGAAAATGAAGCAGCTGCAGGAGTGCAGAGATGAAGAGGAAGCCAGTCAAGAAGAGATGGCCACGCGTTTTGAAAGAGAGAAGAGAGAAAGCATGTTCGTGTGTTCTTCAGGTAGTGCAGTAGTCTGTATTTATAAAGACTTTTCCAAATTATTTGAAGAAAGACTACTGCAAAAGGGGAAAGAAGTGCTAATAGCTGTCTCACAAACATTACAATTTCTTTGAAGGAATCAAGATTAGGGATGTCTTGTTTTCTTCCAGGAACACTTAAAAGCAAAGTAGTGCCAAGATTTGTGGCTGCTTGCAAACACACCATAACTTTTTCTGACCAATATTGTGTTTAATAGAAATCTCCAGAAGAAATAGAATTTCTCTCTTGAGAGTTTTAGAAGTTTCACAGAAGATTTAAGCATCTTGCAAGATGCTGTAAAAACAAGACACTTGACATGCTTTGCTATTTACATGCATGAAACATTACTTTTCAGATGACTGAGAGACAATACTTAATCTATTACAAGTTTAGGGTTGTCATAGGCTCTTCGATACAATCCTCCAGAACAAACTTGGCATGGAAGTCTCAGAAGTCTCTTTCTTAATAAGCTCTATGTTCCAAAGCAGGTTTTTCCCCTGACATTTTTATAGATTTCTTGAGTTAGGGGGAAAATGTCCCCTAGATTCAGGGGATAGGGTGAAGACTGCAACACAACAGAAGGGAGAAAAAGATGTTTGTCTGTAAGAAAAAGCCTGAGTGTTTTTCATGAATTTGCCTCTGAACACCACAGCTGCAGTCGCAGAGCTGTACCTGAGAATCTTAATATGGGTAGTCCAGTGAAAATGTGTTTCATTGAAAAGCACAGAGACCCATTCTTGTGCAGTTCTGCTCAAACACCTCCAATTTGTTCTTACCAAAATTGTGTGAAATTCTGTTTGACATTAACAGAAGATGAAGAATCTGCAGCAACAAGAGATGTGTCTCGTCACTTTGAGGATACCAGCTATGGTTACAAAGACTTCTCCAGACACGGAATGCACGTGCCCACCTTCCGTGTTCAGGTAAAAGGCTGGGGGCTGCTCTCAGGAGGCTGAGGGAACAACCTGCTCATTGTGCCAGGTACCAGACCTGGAAATGGCTCTGCTCCCACTGCCCCGTGGGTGAGGCTTAAAGCAAATGAACAATCCCCACCCCCCAGTGGATTATCTGCCCTGGGATCTGTAACTACATTAAAGCTCTGGGTCTTCACAAATTCATTTCTCAAATGCTCATTCTGCATTTTTACTTATTCTAAGGATTATTCCTGGGAAGACCATGGCTATTCCTTGGTTAATCGCCTTTATCCAGATGTGGGACAACTACTTGATGAGAAGTTCCATATTGCTTATAATCTGACTTACAACACAATGGCCATGCACAAAGATGTGGATACCTCAATGCTAAGACGAGCTATTTGGAACTATATTCATTGTATGTTTGGAATAAGGTCAGTTTCACTGTTTCTCTTCTATACATATTGGCTTTTCTTTTCAGGTTGAACCAGAACTATTTATTAAGCAAACATGCATGTATTTTTTAAACATATTTTTGTTTATGGGGGAGGGCCACTAGTGCTACAATTACCCAAAAATTTATTTTGCCATAGGAATGTCAAAACAATTCAAGTGAAGTAAGTGCTGCTTGAAAATGAAAGTGTTTTTCTTTCAATTCCAAACAGATACGATGATTATGACTATGGTGAAATTAATCAGTTGTTGGACCGCAGCTTTAAAGTTTATATCAAGACTGTGGTTTGCACTCCTGAAAAGACCACAAAAAGAATGTATGATAGCTTCTGGAGGCAGTTTGAACACTCTGAGAAGGTACAGTTGGCGTGCGTGCTGAGGGACAGAGGGACAGCCATGGGCCCCAGATCAGTGTCTCCCTCACAGCCACAGCCACCCAGCTTAAGCTTTAGCCAGGGCTGCTCACACTCAGTCAAGTCATTAGGAAGCATCGTGTTCCCAGGCTGAAATAATTTCCCTTTTCCTCCTGCATGTTTGCTGGCTAACAGCTGACGTGGACGGGGCAAGCTCTGAGCTTGTGTCAGACATGCCAGTGGTGCAGCTTCACCTCAACTGCAGTCAGTACAGGCTGAATCCCAGAGAGGCAGGGAAGTGGTACAAGATCCATCCATCTACTGGCAGCAGACCTGGAACAGCCCTCTGGCTGGCCCAGGCTCTTTCCAGTCCCCTGGTCCTTCTGGCATGGATAACCCCAAAGCAGTTTCTTTATGTTAAAGCCTAAAGCTCTGCTGCTGGGTTACAGTCTGAATTGCACCTTCTAGTCACATTTCCTGCTGTTAACTCTCAGGTATTGAATCCATTAAGTTTATATCCTCCACTTTTTGTTTGGAAAGATATTTCTTGGCCTCACTTAAAGTCAATGCTGAAACATAAAGATGCAGAAATCATTAGTGTTCATATCATTAAAGGCTCTAGTTCTTGATAAACCCCTTAAAACAGGGTCCTAGAACTACAGTGATTGAAGATTGTTCAAGTAAAACACTGCCTATGTTTTGGTTAGACTCACTGTGATACATGAGCTTTTCAAGCACACAAATCCTTCTTTAAAGCCCAAAACTTTGCATCTCCACAGCCATCAAAATCCAAGGCTCATTCACATACGTGTCACTGAACGCAATAACCATGCATCCTCACAGAGATCATGCAAATGAAACCACACACAGCCCTTACATGCCAGAGCAAACTCACAGCAACCTGCTGTCAGTGAGAAAATACTTTCACACCCTCCCCCCCACAAGTTTCTGATCTCATCCTCAAAGAAATGCAGTAAAGGCACTGAGGAAATGATCCTCAATGGAACTAAAATTCTTACCTCCAATAGCTACTGAACACCTGGGTCTCAGTAGAGATAGCAGGTTTATGGCACTTGAAGGTTTTTCTGGTGCTTCACCTTGGCCAACCACTCCGTGTTGTTCAGGTGGTCTGCCTGTGTGTTTCTCTCTCAGTTCCCAGGGGCAAATGGCCTTGTCACCTCTGCCTTTGCTAACATCCCCCTCTGCTCTGCAGGTGCCCACTGCCCTTCTGCCTTTAATCATTAACCTCATTAAACTAGAATTGAACAAGCTGTGCATATTGTGCTGCTGAAGAAGGGCTTGCGTGCTTGAAAGCTTCTCTGTTTTTTCCAGCTAAACCAGCTGGTCTGCTAAAGGATAATTTCCTCTTCCTATGGACCTGGCCCCGCCTAAGTGTGCCCGTGAGCCAGTGCCACGCTGTGCCGCAGTACTGGGTGTGGCATCGGTTCCTCTGCCCCCCTCAGTGAGATCTGGTGGGCTGCGTGGTGACACAGGCAGTGCTCCCCTGCTGCTGCTGCTGCTGCTGCTGCTGCTGCTGCTGCACCAGCACAACACCCACAGCCCTGAGGCTTCCTTTGTCTGCAGCGTGCGGTGGTGAGCGCGGTGCTGAAGTGTAACTTCTCTCTTCTGAAGGTCCATGTAAATTTGCTTCTGGTAGAAGCTCGGATGCAAGCCGAACTACTTTATGCTCTGAGAGCTATTACTCGCTATATGACCTGATGTCTCTGGCTGCCTGTCGACGTTGGAATGTTCTGCAGCTGCAGTATGGCAGAGGAAGATACGAAGCCTCAGGACCAACAGTAGCTATAAGTTAAGATGCCCATTGTGCCATAACTCCTTTAGTTTCAGCTATTTCCATGTTTGGAATATCATTGCTGCCACTGGGCAGCGAATGCTTGGCAGTTGACAGACAGGGTTGTGCGGAAGTGCTGCCTGCTCATGGTATTTTGGCTTTAGACAGCCCGGGACATTCTCTGAACTTGTGGCAATATAGCAAACGATAGATACATAGATCTTGTGTTAAGGCAAATACTGCGGGAGTCGGAGCGCGAAAAGAACTGGGACTTGATGACATTTGCTTTCCCTATGAGAATAATTTTAGAAAATCTTGATGCTGCTATTTGTGCAGGTGAACAGACCCAGGCTGTTCCAGTTGAACTAGAAGTGAAAGTGAGCACTGCTATTGTCTGAGCCTTTATTGTGTGTGGTTTCAAAAAAGCCTTGTTATTTAGATTCCCTGTTTAATCAGAACTAAACCTCTTCTGTCCACACTGATAATTTGAAAGGTAGCAGTCAATTTTCTCAACTAGTTTAGCCTTAAAAACAGGATGTTCGTTCAGCATTATTTGTGAGCTCCAAAGTGCAATGGTCTTCCTATGGAAAGAAGGGGACTGGAGTCCTCAGAGCTTCTTAGAGATCTACCTACACAAACTGTCAAGTAGCTTCTTGTCCTCTTTTTCACGGATGAACCAAGAAGGAGCTAGGACAAGGTTGTGGGAATGTTGTTCTAGACTGCCAAACAGTCCTACTGTATTACATGCCCAATGCTGGTCTTAATGATTTTTGCAGTTGCTTAAATAACTAGGCTAAAAAACATCTATTTTTAGTAAATCAAAACGTGATTAAAATGCTGACGTTTAATATACAGTGGTTTTGGAGAACACATGAATACTTTTGTATGAGTGTGAATTGCTTTTTAAATTTGTCAGTATTACTGGTATTTTTGAAATAAAGGTAACAACTTTTTCTCTTGGTGTTTCTGTGTGGTTTTAACTTCAAACTTCTGTTCTTACTGGTTCTAAGACTAAAATGTTTGAAACAGTAACTGAGCAAACGTACTTAAAATCACAAGCTGTGGATTTTTTAACTGAGTCTAAAGTGATGGGAGAAAAAGTTTAAAAACACAAGTCCAGAGCTTCACTAATACTGTAGTGGGAACACGTCTTCTGTACTGCTGCTGTTTTCACCCATTTGGACAAAGCTCTCAGGCACAAGGTATGATCCTTGGGGTGTCTGGTGCAGGGCCAGGAGTTGGACTCGATGCTGATGGTCCTTTCCAACTGAGTTGATTCTATGATGTTCTGTGATTCTATGAAATAAATTTTCTGAAGCCCACAAGCAGAAGCAGTTTAATTTCTGTCCCCTGGCCTGGGTCTCAGCTCAGACTGGTTTCTCTTTCTACAGAACCTTCTGAGAACAGTTTCAAGTTTACAGTCCAAGAAGCTAAAATATCTAAAAAGATCTAGGGGACAAAGATTAATAAACTGTCAAAAATTGTGACTAACAGGAAGCATCTGGTGCTTCCTCTTAACTGAAAATACAGGATTTTTAATGTTCCAAAAACAGAGCAAAACTTTCTTGTCTTAAGGGCATTGTACAGCTGAGCTGTGCCTTTGCAGTCTGTGAGCAGTTTCTGCAGCGCTTGAGTCTCCTGGTGCTTTCTGAGGTCAAAGGTAGACATGAATTTTTCCAAAAAACCTGAAGTGGCCGTTTCCATCCTATGCTCTCCAGCCACATCCACGTCCCCTCTTGCTTTTCAAGCAGTAAACTCTGCAGCATATCTGCGTGTGAGTGGCATTGTCTGGTCACAGCTGCCATCAGAGCACAAGCCACAGCCTGCAGGCAATCCTGACTACCTGTCCCGTAGTCCCGGGCAGCTCTGGCAGAGCCCCAGCCTGTGGCTGTGAAGTGCAGCAGCCTCTTGTGTACCTTAGCTGCGGTGCTGGCAGCTCTCCCCGAGGGAGACCAGGAATGGGCTCCTCGGCATGAGCGAGCTGCTGCACTGAGGGCTGTGGCAGAGGTGCCCAAATGGTAAACGATTCTGTAAGAACACACCTGAAATCCAGCATTCTGGGGCTGCTTCTTTCTACCCCCAAGTTCTTCTCCAGAGAAAGACAGGCCATTGTAGCTCAGGTGCAGGGGAGCTCAAGAGTCCTGTGCCGCCCTCTCCTCTCAAGGCAGCTCATCTGAACGTGCCTCTTCTGCACAAAGGCCAGAGCTTGCACACAGTGGCTGCCCCAGGATGCCCAGCTCCGCCGTGTGCCGAAGGACACAGTGCCTCAGGCCCTTGGGGTTACAGTTTGATCAGTAGTAACTGACATAATTAGTGTTGTCTTTGAACAAATCTTAACTGCCCAAGCACCACCTCGAGTTGAGCCAGCCCTCAGTTTCAGTTGCCTTCTGACTCGGCCCTTGTCCATTCTGATTAGTCCTGCTGACAGGGCTTGGCCACGGGGCCTTTTCCAGTGCCCCCGCCCCGCCCTGCACAGCCGGGTGTTTGCCTGCCTTGCCGTGATACAAATGCCAGGAACAAATGCCTCCAGCTCCCTCCCCACAGGGACTACTTAGCCATCATCCTTTCTTTAATACAACTCCCAAAGCAAATCCATTCTCTTCTCCCAGAAACAAATGGGAAATTGAAGCCATTTATCTTCCCTTCAGCTAGAATTAAAATGGCAAAAGAAGGGATGATAACTGAGGTATTTTTGAGCTGAGCAGAGCTCTTGTTGGAGCCAAACCACACTGAGCTGCCAAGCACTTCTCTCCTGTGGACTGCAGTGACAGAGGCTGCCACCACACAAGCTCCCAGAGCCACTCACTGCAGGGTTGAGCCTCGCTGAGCACAAGTAACATCTGAGCTGCTGAGACACAAAGAATGGAGCAAATTTTATCTCTTTCACTGAAGTTTCCTCCTCACCACTCCCAAAACCTGGACTGTGAAATCTTCCCTCCCCTGCCACATAAAAGCAGGGATCTAAACTAGGAAAAAAGTCTCACTGCCCTTCTACTCTGGCTCTACTTCCGGGCCTCCTCGCTGCCTCTCCTCACCTGGAAGCAGAGCTCGGGGCACTACCAAAGGGACAGAGAACAGTGCCACTGAGGGAGCTCTGAATCGCGCTTCCGAACAAATTCCTGCAGCCTCTCCCAGGATTGCCAGGCTGGAGCCGCTCCTGCTGTGCACAGCACAGCGTGATGCTGCTGACCTGCGGGAGCAGGAGCAGGAGCCCGGCAGCCCCTGCACAGCAGTTTATTCTTAGTAATCTGAGGTCAGGAAAGAGAGAAATAGGTCACGTCTGTAAAGCTCGCTGTGGCCAACCGGGCTGTTAACGCTCGAGGCCAGCGATGCGCCTGCTGAGCTAATCCATGGGGACTTCCACATGCTGGAAGGATGAAAACTGAGCAATAAACAAGCCAGCAGCAGTCAGGAGGAACAGGGCGAAAGAGACCTGTTTTGGCCCCATAAATGGAGACACAGGTTCAGGGGAGACAGCTGGCCAAGAAGTCTGAAGTCGAGGCACACAGGCGGCTCCTGGGAGTGTGGGACCCACTGAAAGAAGGTAAAATCTTCTCTGACATCAGGGATATGCATGTTCTGCCTTTGGATGTGAAGTCCCAATTGAGGAAAGACCAGCACAGCTGGACCTACACCCCACAAGCATCAAGGCAGCCAGCTAGGTTAGCTGGGATACCCCAGACCCTAGCCCAGAGTGTCAGAAGAAGGAAGGGGGATGTCCCAAGGAAAGAGGGTGACCTTCCCTGACCACCGACAGCATTCGATCTGAAGAGTGAAGCTCATGAAGGAACACAGGGCAATGCCCCAACAGCAGCTGGCTTCCTGTCACTGAAGTTCCTTAAGGTAAAAGCATGTCAAAGTCTGTAGGTGAGATGTGGCTCCTGTCACATAACATTCTTTTGGACTGCACAGCATTTTTGGTACCACAGAGGTCCAAGTACTCACTCATAACTTAACCTTCTAAAAATTAAAGGTTCAACAAATACTTTTGTTTAATTTTTCCAGTCAAGAAACGATGCAATTACTAGACAAGTCACACTCAACAGCTGCTTCATCAGTTCAAGTATATTGTAAAAAGTAATTACACATACAAAAATTTCATACAAGCTCTTCAAAAGATAGCACCCAGTACATAAATGCCAGGCTTTTCTGAGTTTTTTTTAAATAGTCATGCTCTCCTACAAGCTTACCAATGGCAATGTACAGGTATATTAGAAATATAAAGCTATACAATTTACACCACAAAAATACCCCAACTCATTAAAACGGAGTGATAGGCTCAGCTGGAGGAGTGATGGCTTTGAATTCTGTCAAGAAGTTTTTCTGCCACGGGTTTGAACTCTCTTTCCCAATATAGTCTTTGGCAGTCCTTTATCTCTCTGTCAAGGCTGCACTCCAACTCTACGTCTTCATCTGTAATCAAGGAAAACATCGTCATCAGTTCCAAATAAAAATACACTCACCTGTGTATTCTGTGACACATACAGCTTACCAGCTGTGTATGCTGCTAGCCTAAGAACAACTGCACTTGAGGTAAGTTAAGCATCACTGTCTGAGGGTCTTAGATTTGACTGAAAACAAAGGATGGTAAGGTCAGTAAAACAGTGAAAATGGTACTGCAGGTTCTTGTATTCTCACACCTCCCTCAGAGGTGTCTCCGAGACAAGAACTGTCTCTGAGATTGAGCATTTGCTGTGACTGTCAGTCTGGAAAGCACCCAGGGTTTAACATTACCCCCGGCAATTTTGCTAAGGTAAGCAATCCATTCATCTAACTAACTACAACTATGTTTTTCCTGCCACAAATTGCTCTGCTGATCTGGGGACTCTTTCAAACTCTTATCTACCCTCATACTGAAGAACTTGAACCACACTAGTTATTGTATTACTGACGCCCTCCCTTCCTTGCAAATTTCAAAAATAAAGCAACAGGACAGTCCTCATTAAAGACAAGCAATGAAAGGAAGTCATCACTCATTATTCCCCCTCGATTTTGCTTGGCAGTGGATGTGGCAAAGAGACAAACTCTTAGAGAAAACAGAAATCAGTCTGCAACCAGAAGCATTCTCCTCAATCAGGAATCCACAAACACAACTGATAATGCTGAACAAATGTTTTCACACAGTTTAACACAAGGATATTTGAGAGCCTTTAGGCCATAAACAGACCTAAAATGAAGGTAGAATCCTGCTCCAAATGGGCAATACTTAACCCTTGGCCTACACTATGAAAAAGCACCAGATTCACAGTGTGTTAAAGAAATAACTCTGCAAAGGAGCTTACTGCACAGTCCCAGCAGGTAAAGGCAACTTGGGGCTGAAGAGAAACTTCAGTTACCCACATTTTGAGTCAAACTTTGTGTAGAAAAGAGATGCTCCAACAGTACTTACTCCCATCCAAAAGCATGCCAAGGTGCCTGTGCAGAGCAGATGGCCTGAGCTGAGACAGGTATGAAGGAGAAAACCACATTCCTGTGTGTGGAGATGGGCTCCAGCTCACACAAAGCTACCAGCAACTGCAAACAGTACTTGGCTCCTGTGCCACTACACTGTAACTACCAAAATTAAAGAGAGGCTGATTGTGAGAGAGGATCTAAAACAGGTTCTGTGGAAGGAAATGTCATTTAGAGTCCTTCTGTAATAAAGAGGAAAAAAACACCCACTCTTTCAATAAGGATGTCATATCTCTGCAGGAAGAAAACCTGTAATCAGAGATAAAATCCAGCCTCTGACATCAGATCTATATTTGATGATGTCATAGGATAATCTAGGTTGGAAAAAACCTCTGGAGCAGAGTCACCATGTATCAGTTTGCTCTGGTCCATGTACTGTTGAGTACTGAACACCTTTTAGGATGGCAGCCTGTTCCAGTGCTTAACCCCTGCCATGATGGAAATGTCTTTTCCTAATGTTTAATTGGAATTTTGTCTTACTGCAACCTGTGCCCATTAGCTCTTGTCCTATCAATGGCACAGTAACCCAACATACCTAAAATCAATCTCAGCAGCAGAGAAGCTAGAGACCCTGAAGTGGAAAATAAGGGATTATGGGGTTTGTTTTCAAGGAGGATTGCTTTGCCCACTCCTGTTTTTTTCTACCCAAATTAACTCTAAGACAGAGAGAGAGAGATTTCTCCCTTTTATTAGACAGCTGTGCTCCCCAGAAGTCGACCGAATATTTATGGAATCACTGAGGTCGAGAATTCCAGCCTAGAAGAACAAGGGTCAGAAGCAGTTCAAAGCTGAAGTGTTGAACTGAAACAGTAAATCTCCCAAAGCAGAACGTGAGTAACGCTGTGGATCAGCGAGGATCAGTGTTCCACATGCAAGCCGTGCATCCTCAGATAATTTAATTTTCCCACGACTCTCCTCAAAAACTAGCAGTATTGGGTGCTGGCCAAAGAGCATATGTGCTGGCTGCAAGCCCAGGAACAAGACAAACACACTGGGCCTGCATACTGTGGGGGAAATTGGAGACTGGAGCGCAGACTCCTGAAGTCTGCAAGGGCTGCCCATCCTTGCAACACTGGCTAGACAGGGGCTGGGAGCCCTGGAAGCTCCTGTTGTGTCATGTAAGAGTTCACACAGACTGAGGTTCCAAAATAACCTTGTTGAATTGATAGTGGAGTTAAAAGTCAGGAGAAGAAAACGTCTGGAGAGGGAGGGAGAGAAGAGATTTCACCAAAAGACCAAACAGAAGAATGTTCCCAAGACAGAAGCTCATCTCCACTGCTGCTCCTGACGGCCTGGGCCAAGGCAAAGCTGCTGCCAGGGGCCTGGGGACAGCGGCCTCCAGAAGCTCTGAGCCAGCAGAGCGACATGAAACTCAAGAGCAGCTGAAAGAAGGTGAATGACAAGTGCCACTGGAAAGCAGGGCTGCTGCATCCCAGGCTGCTGGGATCGGGCGGGGAGAAAGAAAAACAAACGTGCCCTTTGTCCAGCCTTTCTCTTGGGCACAACATCTTTTCAGGCCATTTCCATTCCCTTTTGGCTTCCTCCTATCTTTTGTCATCTTGTGCCAGATAGGGGAGGGAAAAATCAGGGGAGGAGGCCAAGCACAGCAGGTGAAGCGAGGTGTCTGCTGTGCCATGCTCCACTTTTTCCGCTTCCTGAGGGTGTGCTGACGCTCAAGTACAGTTCACAGGCTGTCAGCAGTTGCCTCCTGCTTCCTGAATGATAGAATCAGAGCAATGACGGTTCAAGGCTGTTACTGGACACAATGGGAGGAGGAAGATGCAGGACAATATTAACCAGCTGCTATTACTAAGATTTGTTGGCTCTCTGCACACAGAGGAACCAGATCCAATGAATAAGATGTGCTTTTTCTACAGCTCCTCTTCTGACCACAGTGGGAAGAACGACTGGCCTTTTGATTCAATTCTAACCTATTCCTAATTAATTACCATTACAGCTGCGTTACAATCACAATCGTAACTGCAATTGCAATTGCACATGAACTTCCAGTTCATCGAAGTTGTACTGTTTAATGAGAGTTACAATGGCTATCCAGCCTAAACTCTGCAGTCAAATCGATTGCTTCAATAAGCAGCGTTAAATGCAGAGGAAAAAATAAGCATGTTATTTTCTAAAATAAAGATATATATCCCTTGCTGTGTGCCAGAAAATTCAGGCATGATTGTGGCTGTGAAGTTTGCATGTCTCTTGCAGAATGTTAGAAAGTGCAGTAATAACCCTGAAACGCTGCTATTTTCAGATAAATAGACAGAATTACTGCTCACATTAAAATACAGTCCGTCATAGCAAGGAATGTAACAGAAGGAATTATTACAGCAGCGAGTATCAGTAATTCTGCTGTAACTGGAAAAAAAAACCTCACAAATCCACCCACTTTTCTGATCATCTACAACAAAAGAGACCACCAGGATTTCATGTCCTGTCTGGGTCTGACAATAAGTATACATCTTTAATCAATTTCCAGTTAAAACCATGTCATCCATAGTTAAGTTTCCTCCAATTTAATTTATATTTTAATTTTTTTTTTCAAAGATAATTGCAAGTGACCTACCCAAAATAAAATCATAAGCAAAGCAGTGCTCAAATAATAAGGGACGAAAATTACTTATGCTGACTAAAGGACTACTACACAGCCATTAAACTTTGTAAAATTTGAAGCAAAAGTAAATGTCCAGATGAAAAGATCCCACTGGTAAGTAAATCAGGATCTTAACATTCACCTTTCAGCCTTTGTGGAGCAATAAGCACACCTTTCCTGGCTTTAGGGAGCAGATGAGAAATTGTCAAGATGTCATCCTTGCCCACAAGGAAACCATGGAGAGAAAAGAGGGGTGACCAGGCAGCAAGGTCAGCCCGCTGCACCCCAGAAATGCCAGGAGCCGCAGGGGCCCGGTGTGTGCTGCACAGGGACCACCGTGCTGCTGGACAGTCCACACTGACCAACCACAGAAAGCTGCAGGACAGACCTCCCACCCAAGCTAATCCTGCTTTGATTTTGCTCCTTCCACTTCTTTTATTGAGGGAAAGAGACCAAGACTCCGAGTCTCACCTAGAAGTGATGTGAGCAGCACCAGCAGCGTGTCGGTGTCTCGTCCAAAGCAGGAGGCTGCGCTTGTCATGTCCTCACTGTAGTTCCACAGGGTTTTGCAGACCAAACACGAGAGCTGCCAGTCTGCCGGCCCAAAGTCTTGTAAGCAGTCAACCAACCTGTAAGTACCAAACAAAACCAGTGGTTTGTTCCATGGAATTTTCTCCCGAGCTCTTCAAAATCTGGCAGTCTAGAAATGTAAGCAACCTCCACAGAAGTTTGCAGGAAAATTCTACATTAATAAAATTCAGGTGCTACTTTCTTCCTTGTAACTTCCCCCTTTTCATTTAGCGTAGTTCCCCAAGGATGTGAACATGCTTTTTGTCTACATATGTGTGTGTGTGCCTGCCTGCAGCTGCCCATCCCCTGTAACCTTCTAACCCAACTGACCAATTTCACTCACATACTTTGCAAATGTAACCATTTCAAAATGGTTCAAAATTCCATCTAACTTCATTACAGTCTGTGACTGTCCCAAATCTGTGGCTACCACTGAAGTAGAGATTGCAATCCAAGCCAAACTTTATCAGGCACCAATGATTCATCTGGAAAAGGTGGTGGAAATGCAGAAAAAGCTTCAGTCAGAATATCCATCTTATTACACATCAGATGATCTCACCAAAAAACAAATCCAAAGGAATTTGCTACTTCCATGATCAAAGAACTACCTTTTACATTCAGCGAAGTCTCACATTTTGCAGATCTCACCCATTCTTGTATTTCCTCAGCCAAGTACTCCCAAGGGGACTCCTCTCAGAAATGCCAGTTTTATTAACGACCATTAGGTTCCAGATCTTTCTCCCCATCTCCCTTCCTTGCAGACACCAAATGCAGGCTGGATGCTAAACAGGCCTCTGAAATGAAGCTTAAGTCTTCTGCCTCCACCACCATACATACAGTAGCCATTTCCAAACTGCAGTGTTCCCAGGTCCTGGGGCTGCAGAAGGAAATGTTGTTTTCCACCTGCTGTCCCTGACAATCTCTCCAGTAGAAATCCTTCACTGCTGTTCTCTTCTTCAACCTTACGACCCCTTCCTTCCCTCACTTCTCCACTTCACAGAGAGATTTATAATCTGGTGATTAGTAAAGGATAACTACTATATTCAGGTATGGCTGAAAATACCAGCCATTGAAGACCACCCAAAAGAGGTTTGATTTCTTCCTCCTCTCTGAAGGCAGTCATTGTGGAACAACAGGAGGCATCTAATGAAAACCTAAAAGAACTTGCCCTAATTTTTTTTAAGTTTAACTTTCTGATAAGACTAATTCCCTATTTTCCTAGGGCCACTATATATTGCTACAATAACCTCAATTCCAAAAATCCAGAGATGGTTTGGCACAGTCAGGATGGTCTCCTTAATAATAACTTCCAAATTCTCTAGATTCATTACACGCTGTTACTGTTTTTTGTTCCCTCACGCATTTTCAGATAGAGAAAATTCTGAATGTATATGATTCTATAGGCTACAGAATATTCTATATAATAGAAATGTCGTGCATGTATTATTCAATTTACCAGAAACTTATTTTTATTCTCCTTTTCCAGCTTTATATTTTAAGTTAACTAGAACATGGGAAGGAAGGACGCGAAGACTATGCATTGTTTACAGTGCATAAAAAAGTAATTATATGATATATGAACAGGAAAGCATTTCAAAGCGAGGCATACTGTTTCATAACTGTGGGCTGTACCAACTGCTTTACAAGCACAGGAACATGATCTTTCATGTTGCTCCAATTAGGCTGGATCCGCTATTATCTGAAGATCAAAGCCACAAGTGTTGCATCCACCGTGGTTTATCCAGGTCTAATATCCCTTACAACGTGAGTGCCTTAAACTTGAACTCCCAGACAGAGGAGACTCGGGAGCTGCTCTCTGCTGAGCACGGCTACATTTCCCTACACTACCAAGTGGTTACAAAAATTGCAAGGGACCATGTGGGATATCAGTTCCTGAAGTATCTTCACACTTGCACTGATGCCTTAGGTTTTAACTTTTATATTTTTCAAATTCTGTACTGCTTAGAGTGTAACTCTGAAGTTCCTTGTAGCCTGTAATTTCTGCTCTTTCGTGCAAGATAGACATAACAAAGCCTCTCCAGGCTTAGCCTTCAAGGACAGCCAGGCTCCTCTAGGCCCAAAATGTGTAAACCAAAGCCTCTAAGGGGGGAGCAAGCTGAGGGGAATTACATCATTGAACTGGGGCTTTAATTGGAGAATTAACCGTGATATGCAAATGAACCAAACCTATAAAGGTGTGAAGAACTCGTGACCTGTCGTCCATCTTGGGGTCCATTTTTGGAGGCAGCCTCTGGCTCCCCAGGGTGTACCTTGAAGGCCCTTCAAATAAACACCTATCTTTGTTCCCTTACTCTTGCCTAGTCTCTGCTTCTAGGTGGCTGGAGAAGGCATCAGCACCAGATACAAATCTGTCTACTGTAGCCCACCTAGGATCCAGTTAAGCCGAGCACAAGCAGCTGCTGCAAAGCCACGCCTGAGTTGCTTTCTTCAGGGCACTCTCTGCTGTGTGCATCAAGGAGGGTTTTTGGGAGATTATTCGGTGGGGTTTAGCTCATATGAAAGGCTTGTCCGTAAAGGACTTTAGATGCCAGGCATCTACTATGCTGGCATCTTTATTACAAGCTACTGGCCCCAGTAAAAAAGAAACCAATTGAAACTTTTTGGCCAAACTACTCAAAATTGCCTTTTCTCAAGTACAATCAGGAACTTACCTTCCAATTCCTCCTTCTTCCAACAGAAAAGCTCGTTTGTTCGTATCTACTGTGAGATTGAGCAGAACTCCACAGGCAGGAAAACAGACATCTCGGTTCTTGGAATCGAGCAAAGCAACCATGAACTTGTATACTGGATTGTAAAGAAGTGAACAAGATTACTAGGAAGATGGGTTTACCATACAGGTGACATTACAACACACTTACTAAAAATGTATACTTAGAAAGCAGTCAAACGCAGGATACCCTATCCAAAAATTCACCATTGTAGCATATTATTGTCACATTTGTAAGGGAGGCACATGACAGAGTAACATCATGCTGAACACCAGTTTCCTTCAAAACAACAAGCCAGAAATTCTAGTAATAAAAATACACCAAAGAAATGTGAAAATCCCATCAGAAGAGGCTAAGCTGACCAAACTGAATTGCAGCTTATTTCTTGAAAGTATCACCCCACCTTTCAATCCCAGAGTCAGCAGAAACTGCGAGGATTTGGCATCTGGCATTCCAGGGGGGAAGTTCTTTCCCCTGTGAATGCAGGGTTGCCCCAGGCTGCACCAAGTCTAGCTGGAAGCGCAGCAGCCTGGGGCTCCAGGAGCCAGGCACGGAGCAGGCGCTGGACGTGCAGTGTCCCACAGCACCTGCTGGCACTGACTCCGGAGCTGTGGAGCCAACCCAGCCAGGGAGCCAGGCTGGCCTCACTGAGAGGAAGCCTCTCAGCAATTCCTGAGCGTGGCACACCGACACCATAGTCTCTCCCAGCTGGAAAATTTAGTCCTTTGACTGATACTGCTCGCCAGCAACCAGCTACTCAGGGTCACTTCTCCGTTCTCCTCCGAATACGGTCACGTGCCACCCTCGGAATGAAGGGTTGCATACTGGGGCATGACCACCTCACTTTCAGCACCAACAGGCAGACCAAAAAAAAAAACAAACCACATTTACAGTGAACTGGTGTCTAATTAAGCTGATGACACACCTTCTGTGGACAGCAAGGAGTTGCCATTTTTCTCAAAGCTGTTTAGATACCCAAAGCAAAAGGACTTGAGAAGACCTGTATCCCACTGCATCCCGAGGCAAACAGGAGGTCTTTGCTGAGGCAGTCAAGCATCCTAACTGCATGTTACAAAGTGCTAACAAGCTGCTGAATGTGGGAATCAAAAATCTGAGATTATGAACCTAAATGAGAACTTACTTGGATTTTCATTTTATATCACATCACTACTAACCTGCAGGATCTGAAAAGCTATTTGAGTAAAGGGAAATTTCAAATTTGAAACTTTAGAAAAACAGAGTTTTTGTAGTATTTACCTTTGTGAAAGTACCATGGCATATTTTTCCTACTCCAATATTTCCATTTTAATGAAACTGAAATAAAATGGTGTTTATAATGACTATGACTGGATTTTAATATTTGCCTAATTTGCAAAACATCAGGGAAGATTGCTTCTACCCTTTAACACAGACAGCTTATTAACAATCTTCTCTTTTTAGAACTGTGGACATTTAAAAATAGAACTCCTACAAATGCAAAAGTAACTCACTCTTTTTCTGCATGATGAAGTCACGGATCTCATGATGCTGGGAAAGATTGCCAAAGACTCTGACAGCCTCCACAACTGCATCCATACTGTCACTCATTAACAGCTTTAAAAGCACTATTGGTTTGCAGAGAAATAAAATAAAAAGAATTACTTGTAAATGACAAATACATGGTTGGTTTTTATCAGTGAATATCAGAATGCAAACAGCAACAGCAATAAATGTAATAAATGGGAGCAGTTGTCTGCCTGCCTGTCTGTCTGGTGGCAGCAAAGGGGGTGAGCTGATGTTAGATGAAGAATGAAATTGTGTAGGGCTTTGAAGGTAAGACAAAGAGCTCCAATATGGCACAAAATGCAAAGGAACAAAGGAGGAGTTATGGAGACAGTCTAAGCAGAGTTGTAATCATGGGAGCCAGTTTTGCTATGCAGTTTTGAGTGGGCTCCTGTGAAAATCCAGAAAGACCTAATAAAAAAAATACTGTTGATATATAAAAGAATTGATTTCGATCCTGAACAGATGGTCTTATGGTGGATGTCTCCTAAAGCTCAAATTATTTTCTGACATCAGCTCTGTTTTCTCTCAGTGCTGCTATAACAAGCAAACACATTTTCTCTGAACAGCAACTTAATGTTGTCCCAATCTGAAGCATTCACTTCCTTGCTGCTTTCCTGCTCAGTAGTTCCACATATGATCAGTGTGTACTTCAGCAGCAGGAATGAGACCTTCAGCACTTCTTAGGAAGAGCTACCATCATGGAGGATTTTGGTGCACAGCAGAGGAGTGGTGTTACAGAAGTTATATTTATCAGTCTTCTGTGAGTACAAAGCAAAGCACTGAAATCAGTCCATCATACAGAGCATTCAAATAAGTCAACCCTAACACCACAGAGGAATGAGAGAAAAAAAATATAGAAGAGAGGTTGGCTTTGTTCCCATTACTTCTGCCTCTGGGTGCTGCAATACTTAACACACCTTGAACTTGTCTTAAAGAGACATCTGAAAGGATTTTGTCCACCACTCGTATCAAACAGCAAGTATTCTCAAAATGTCTGCTGAAGCAGGAAGCCTGCTGGTTTTCCATCAAAAGGTTTCTTCTTCCCTCAGTTCAGGAAAGAGATGGGACTAGTTCCACACGTCAACAAATAGGACAGGAAAGAAGTAACTCGTTTGCACACTTTTCCAACCAGCAGCAAGAGGCAGCTGGCTTACAGGCAACAACACGAGTCGTGACAGAACAGCAGAGCTGGAGAAAATATGATGTCTACCAGTCCAGGCATTGGGCTGACAGCCAGGACATTTTTTCCTATTCCTCACTCTACCTGTTGTACAAACTTTGGGATCTGTCTCTCCCCAGTGCCTTGTCTATTTAGACAGAAAGATGTGCAAGACACAGCCTCTCTACCTTTTGTACAACATTAACAAAATAGTCGCAGAAATCAGTGCAGTTCCTACCCATAACTGAGTGACTGTTAACTGTAATGTCAGAGGGGGGAGAACCACACCATACAATACTGCCAATGGATTTATAAGCCAGAAAAAGACCTAAATCAAATCTTGCATGTACAGAAAGTAGTAAGGAAAAAAAAAAACTCTTGCCATATTGTGATTAGAAGTAAAAAGCAGCATAATTATTTTGGCTAAGGTATATGGATATTGAACAAATCTAGCAAAAACTGCTGAACAGAAAACAATATGGCAAATTCCTCTGCAGAGGAAAAGAAGGGGTTTTGTGAACAATCCAACTATTTTCATAAAAGTCAGAGTTATTTTCCAAAAGAATGGGAAATCATTACTGAAATAATTTAGCCCTATGAACTTTATATTCCTGCAATATAATACAACAAAATGTTATCAGTGTCTTCACTTTCTGCCATGTCAAAATATTTCTGCTTTCTAAAAGCTATACAAAAAGTACTAATTTAAAAGTTCTTACTTTCAGCAATGTGTAGCTTCCTGTCTTGAACTGCAGAATTCTTCACTTGGTAGTAGGACAAATTGTTGATTGTTGTTGCAGCATTGATGACCAACTCTTCACAGACATCTACTGACTTGTATTCTGAGAGTAAAAAAAAGCCCAAAACATGTGCATATGTAGATACACAAACACGTGTCTAATTTTGCAGTGCACTGGATCCCAGAAGCAAACTGGGTAACAGTCTACACGGCCACTACTACAGTCAACCCTTCTGTTGTTCAGTAACATGGCAGAAGCTAACAGGAACACCTGATCCAAAAATAGCAATACAAAACCACTCTTTCCCATTATTAATTCAGAGAAATCATTGTGACTCAGGCAACATGGTTTAAAATCTAGTTAGTTAAGACATTTTACAAACCCTGTTTGCTGTTTTAAGATGGCACTGAGGAGTCTGCATGCAGAAACAGGGCTGTGTGATAGACACAGAGAAATGCCCAGGACTATTATACTGAACTGTCAGGTATCTAGGAAAAAAAAAATTGAAAAAACCCTTCAACAATATTTGAAAGATTTTTCTCTTAGAGTTCCTGACAGAATGTTAACCCATGTAAAAGTCTGAAAGGCTTATCTGCCTGAGGTTTCTGGCCTCAGAAGGCAAGAGCAAAGGAAATAGAAGAGGGGTAAGTTCATAGGGAGAGAGAACATTTTGTTATAAACTGACTGATACAGTGTTCAAGAAGAGGGGAGGATGGCAGAGAGAAGCTTTGATGGTCAAAAGCACTTACACAATCATTAAGACATTAAGACAGTTTCAACCCATGAGACAGAACCAAGTTGTGAGTCTGACTTGTCTCATGCCCCATGACTGGTAAGACAGTGTACAATCAGGTTGATTATCTTAACATAATATTTAATGTTCTCATTACACAGTAAAATATACTGAGCTGTTTAAGATGCATCTTGTCACAGCCAAACTCTTGTTATGGGGAGACCAGACCAGCCCCGGTCTGTAATTAGATTTACAAGGGGATCAGTAACTGGTAAAGGAACTGCAGTCCTAATCCTCCATTTGGAGGGAGACACTCTCTTCCATCTGAAAGAGATTAAAGGTTGGAAGACTGAAAAAGAAGAAAAAAGTGAGAAAAAATTCTTTGAGGAGGCTGAAAGTTATGGGTGCAGAGAACAGAAAGAATACTTACTTTCTTTAATCCAAAACGGTCACAAAAAATGCAAACCTTAAAAAACACCAAACCACCACCTCACGCATCTATATGTCATCTGATAAGAAAAAACTTCCCTTATATATTAACTCTCAGTGAGATATATTTAAAATAATTTTGTTTTCTGGTCTTTAATGATCCTATCTGCAAATCTGATCACGGAATTAAAGACTTTTACAACATCTTTCTCCAGATACTGAGAAGTTAGTACCCAAAGCAGCAATGCTTCCAACTGTCTCAACCAGGCCTTCTACATAAACAGTTTATTAATATCAGCCAATTGACTTTGGGGTTTTTTGGCAATGGAAAATCCTAAAGTCTCCTTACACGCTGAACCAAGAGAACAAACACAAGATAAATTTTATTACCTAGTACTGTAACAAGTAATCCTACAACAGGATGGGCAGCTGCCAGAGCTGCTCCTATGCCAGGGTGAATGGAGAGGTTGGCCAGCACTCTTAGCAGTTTTATCAGAACATCTTCTGCTTCTGAAGGATGCTTTAGGTTTTTTTTTCCTTTTCCTTTTCTACCATGGTACCATGTCTGTGCATTCAAATCAAGTTCATAGTAGGTTTGGAATATTGATGTCAAGGTGTTAATACTTTCTTTTTCTTTAAAAAATTGCTCTCGGGACTGGTCATTCTTTGCTGTTAAATTACCAAGAATGAAGATGATACGGATAACCAAATCCTGCAACAAAATACATAAAAAAACCATGTTACATGGAAAACATCAGAAGGTGGTAGCTGCTTAAAAAGAAGACAATACTTCATTTGCTTCCCAATTCAGATAATAGCACATCCAGAACAACTGAAGGAATGCCAAACACAGCAACTAGAAATACTCATTTATGCTACCAATTTTCATAACCCGATTTACAGAAGAAATCAAAAACACCTGACAGAACTAGTATAGCACTGGAGTAATTACTAATGGGATATACTTAGTACAGGTCATCTATTTTTACCAAGCCCACAGTAATCTTAAAACGTCTTAAAACCGCACTTTATATAACTAGAATAATCATATGGGCCAGAATTTACTAATCTTTCAAGTAAGCAAGTGTCAGCTGTGATGGGCAGAGACCACAACCTTTTCCTTTTCTAGGCCTTGTAACCATTACAGAGGTTAAACTCCTTCCCCTTGATTTGTTACTGTTGAATCCAAATTATGTTTTATTAATTTCATTGTTAATTCCAACTGCTTACAGATAGCTGAATTATTTGTTCTGGATTTTTACCAGAAATATAATCTGAATTGACTGGTCTGTCATTCCCTAGTTCCTTCTCTTTCTCCTTTTAAAAAGAGGCACCCTACAACCTTGCAATTATTCATAACTTTTTAAGAATCCCAGAGATTGGGATCCCTTTTCTCTCTTTTTGTAAACACCAAAAGGTAAATTTCATCAGCTGGTTTGACAACATTAAATATGCTTCAGCTTCTTTTCTAGTGATAAAAGAATCCAGGATGAAGTAGAGATTTTTCATTTGGTCATATACAACCCTTTCAGAAAAAGAAGCATGAAAAAGACAAGGCATTTCACACTTCACTATTCACAGTAGTATCTGTCAGTAATGCTCACCTTCTTCTGAACACCAGAACAATTATTTCCTTGTTGTCTTCTCACCATAGTATAAAAACCTTTGTTTCTTTTTATATCCCTTTGTAGGTGCACCTCACATTGTGCTTTGTTGGGGGTTTTTTTCTGATTTTATATGCTCTTCCTACCCTTTTATTTTTATCACCGCTGAATGAGACCTACTTTCTATTTTTGTAAGGTATCTTGAGAGCTCATGATTTTAACCAAGTTCATCTCCTAAAGCACTTTCTACCCTGACCTTCATTTTGTACATACTGATATACAACCTTTTTGTGGCAAGACTAGTGGATCCTAACTGAATGGCATTCAACAACATCCCCATCTTTTTTTACCCACTGGTATGTGATTAAGAAAAAAATAAATTCTGAAAGTCTGAAGTCTGAAAGTCTGACTGAACTCAAGTTTAAAGTACTTAAAACATTTCCCTCTGTCATTTACATCAAAACCTACTAATTTTTTTAGAAGTCTGTAACTTTATCTTAACAGTGCAGGTAAAGCAACAGCATTTCTTCAAGTACATCAGAACCATCTACCCTTAGCTGCTAACCTGCTGTACTTGCACTAACCTAGAATTTTGCTAATCAATTCATATGCTGTTTTTCTTCAAATACCTTAATTTTATTTACACATATTCTAACCCTCCCTGGCATTAGTAACATAAGTTAACCAGGCACAGTCTAACTTGTTGAAGTACACATGCTAATACTAAAGGAAAAAAGATGTTTAGGCAGCAGCTCCTTCTTGGATACATGCCTTCATCATTAAGTTTCAGGTTTTAAGCCTAAATGTTATTGCCAGCCACAAGATACTGTGAAAATTATCCTCTCAGGAAGATGAGTGCTATCCCTGAACATGAGAAGCAGCAGTCTCCTAAGTGAGGAAATGGTTTTCACATCCATGTATTTAATAATATCACTTGGTAGGACCCACTTCCACTTTTTTTTAACTAGGCATCATATTTTTCTTAGGATCTAAATGTCATCATGACAATTTTTTATGAATATTCTTACTGACTAACCACTAAGAGCTTTCACCTTTGCTGGCACAACACCCAACTCACAAAGGCTGTAAAAATTTGAAACAAACAACTGATGAATCAGAAGAGAGAACTGAAAAAAGCAGGCAGTCTAGTTTGACTCGTTTATATTGACTTTCTAATTTTGGTCAAAATGCTATCAGCCCAGCAACAGCCCTACCCAATCAGAAAAGAGACAAACAGGTACCGCACAGCAATCAACTGATATTTTGAGAAGTGTGATCTCAGCTGTGCTTTCCACCTACAGCCCAGCAAAACAAACTTATAAAATACTTCTTTTTTAGCTAAGCACATCCGGCTTTAATAGAATAGTACTGAAGTTTCATTATCTTCCAGTGAAAATTTAACTAGCAAAGTCGAAGACTAAAGCTGTACAGCTTCTCCTGAGTAATACAATGCTCAAGGGTTTGTATTATTTTTGGCTATAGCTCTTTAACTGCTCATGGGTAAGGACTGCAAGAGTAAGAAACACCATCTTAGAATGGCTGTGTAAAAAAATACATGCAAAGCTACATTAAATTTTAAACTGGTTGCAAAACTAAACCCGTGCAAGGCCCGTGGGCCTTTCTGCACATAGCAAAAAATCAATATAATAAATGAGATTACTGTGTATTTCCACATGTTTGGAGCATTAACTGCACATGGAATTTCAAACATTCTTTCACACTTAGAGAAAAATTACATTTATCAGATCAATGTATGTAATACGGATGTTTTAACATGTATTGCACTAAAGATGAATTAGATTAAAGAAAGGAATTACACTCAGTTATTTCATCTTTTTATAGGAAGGCATTCGTGTGAGACATGATGAACACAGAGTGTACTCAAACCTGAGTGGAAGGCTATACAGGAGAGCACACAGCTTCACTTAAACAAACAAATTTGAACAAACAAATCAAGAAAAGCTTGAGAAGATATTTTTCTTTGCTTCCTATCTGTGAAGAAACGGTGATATTTTGGGTTTTAAGGTGGTAATGGCACCAGATACTCTGCCAGCATTTAACTCTTATTCTTCTGGCAACTGGAACATAAACATTTGATCATCATGGATATGAATGATTTTTTTGCTTATCTTATTTATTGTAAAACTCTCTTCCTTGCACTGCCCTCGTAGCAAAGGTACCCCATGTACCTGCTGAGTCACAGAACCTGACAACAGTTTATCTTGGCAAATAAAGTACACCTGCCTTTCAGTGGAAGCATGACAAGCACAGGTACAGACTGTACAGGCTTACTTATCAGTAGGAAAGGAAAGCAAATTAGGTCAGTAGTTTCTAACTAAAACAAGATCAATAAGGAAGGACAGTCCAATCTAGAGCCTGTGAACCTGGCCAAGTACCTGCTGTTACTTTGTTTGGTGTCTGGGCCTTCAGATAGTACAAAACAAAAGGTCAGCTGCCAGCGGCTGAGTTCCTATTGAATCATCAGCTGTAAAAGAAATCTGCTTTCCACGTTACACAAATTTCAGTGGCATTAGTCAAAATTCTACCACCTGCCCTACTTCTCATTCAAATCTTATTTACACTTCACTTCCAAATCTGTATTTCTGCTTTATTATGCACCTTGGAAAGAAAATTTGGGAATCTTCTTTGCAGGGGTCTGATAGTCTACTTACAGGCAAAACTACTGTAGTTATACTAACCTGGAGCTAATCTCTTCCAAATACAGTAAAGATTCATCTCGAAGTGACGTTCTAGCTGTGAAACTTTCTGTTTAAACCCAGAAATGACAGCTGCCACAAAATGAAACTCAATTTAAGGAATAAAAAAAGGGGGAGAGGGCAGTGGTGTAGAACACCCTGGAAGTATCAAAAGCAAACAGAGAACCTCTTGACTGAGGAATGTGAAATAAGGAGTAGAGCAGAGAAGTTTTGCCACAGTGACAGCAGGGAGTACTTTGTCAGTAACAGTAACCTCCTTCCCCCTGAAATATTAATGCATTTGAGCAGAGGAGAGGCCTTTAGTAAAATGTAATTATACTTGTGTATCCACACCACAGGACCCTACCCAATAATTTCTATCCCCCAAAATCTGACCTTTTCAGCTAACTTTTCAAAAAAGGGTTCATTTTCACTTAGTGACTTTCAGTGATCAAGAACTCGTGCTTAAGTTTGTTTGTGGACATCTGGAGACATGGGGAAAGTAAAGAAGAAAAGCAAGCACACTGTCACCAGAACATCTGATGAAAAGCTGTGTTTGCTCCCTAAAAAAAAATATTTCAGAAATGAAAATTAATTGGAAAAAAAAAAAAAGTTGAAAACCATATCCTCCATGGTATTGCTCCAATGACTGCTCTCTCTCCAATGACTGATCTCTCCTTTGGGGTGGACTATTTTTATTACTAGTTTAAATTTGTAGAGGTTTAGTCCCTATTTAGTATTAGCTCCTTTTTTTTTTCCTAGATCAAAGACTGAGCTAGTAACAAAAATGTCTTCCTTGTGCAGATTCTATTAATAGGCAGCTTGCTAATGGTCTGACCTTTGTCATGGATAAATTAATTTCCTTGGGGGATTTTAACTCTAATAATTCTTGTAGCTTTTTCAGAGGTGTTCCCAAGCTTTCAGCATCGTTTAGAGACATTAAATAAAAAATACAACATATTTTAACAACACTGTGTCTCACCAAGCAGTAATATCTTATTATTATTATTTGATATTCTATTGCTTACCTATCTATTACATACATTCACTTGTATCTTTTGATACACCAAAACAGCAGGTTTCTATATGATACATGCCAATGAAGACTGGTTCATTACAAACTTTGAACACTGTACTTTACTGATAATTTTATATTCCATGTATATATATCACATATTCTGCACTTTTATTAACATTTTTGCTTTTTTTTCAGACAAAAAAAAGAAAAAAAATCACAATTAAAGTATTAGGGAGATGCACATACCCTTATCAGCTCAGCACACTGTCAGAAATCGTACTATAGGGAAAGAGTGACCTTCTGCAGTTACTCATATTTATCAGCAGGAAAATTCCTTCGGAGTTGTCAGAATACCTATCCTAGAATTCCTACTTCCTTCTTGACAAAAAAAAAGCTAATTCAGATTTATCAGTTATGAACAACAAATGCAAGTATACACACAAAACACAGGAGAAGAATCTTGTATTTTTTGCTCTTAAATGATCAATTACTACATTCCCTTTTTTAAATTGTCCTAGGTGCTATTACAATGTTGGGCTACACTGAGGAGGAATACAACTGAAAATATGTACTTGTAAATGTAGGAGAAAAGAACCACATAATCGATGCAAGTTCTTTGTAGGGTTACCTTGACAAGCATTTCAGCAGAAACAGTGGCATAAACAGCACTCAATCTCCTTTCCATTCACAGTTTGTTTCCTCTCCCACATTGCTGCCTCAGTATTTGTGATCAAGGAAGCATTTGTATTTAAAAGGCAAACATGAATCTGAACTAAACACAGGTGAAGCACTACACTACATAGGGAAGAGCCTGTGATTGCTTTTGGGCATTACACGACCTACGTTACATGACTGAAACAGACAGATGGTGGGGTCCTGGGAGCTCGTCACAGAATTATCCATAAACCAACCAAAATACCAGCCAGAAAGACCAGTCACTGGTATGACTGGTAATAACGCATGCAGATAAGCCTTTGCCTAATCAATAAAGCCAGAAACAAAGTGGAAAGTTCCCTGCAGATACAGGCCTCACCTGTGACAACTTTCCCCATGGCAGCACTCCTAAGAGCAAAAAGGACATTCAATAGCCCTGAAACAAGGTTTTTTTCTTTGGGGTGGACAAGAGAAAAATCTCACAAGCAAAAGCCTGCTTGCTCACAGAAGACAGTAAGCTGATTTGGGAGCCACTACCTGGTAGATGCATTTGGGAAGGAAGCTGGGCAGACCCAGGGACAGTGAACCTGATAAATGTCGACATGTCCTTAAGAGGATGACAAGGCAACATCTCTTCATTTAATAAATTGCTTCTGACAAACTGATTGCTAAATCAACCAGGTAAAGCAGTGTGCAAATTATAACTGAAAATGAGTGCAGTTGTTCTAGCTGATGCAAGACACGCAAAAACAATAACAAATCTTTTCAAACGTACCAGGACTGGGAAGTTTGCCAGAATCTGCAGAACTAATTGATGATCAGGATAAAACAGGAGCACTGAGAGAAGAAAATGTCATTGCAGAGAACCTAATGAGTTCTTTGCATTGATTCATGCCCACTCTAGAAGCAGCTGGGAGATCTCAATGCTACAGCATTCTCCAGGGAAGGCTCATCAGAGCATCTGTCCAAAACTGAAGCAATCACAAACAACTTTAAGGAACAAACTGACAAAACAAAGAGTAACCAATCAGCAGGACTGGATAATTATCCAACAGTTGTAAAAGAACTAATTAATTAAATGGCTTAATTACTAATAGCACTATGCAGCCTCCTAAAACTGTAACAAAAATGAAAAGATTCCAAGTGACAATCAAGTCTGGTGTCTGGACCAAATAAATTAGCAAAGACCACAAAAAAAGAACAAAAAAATGAGTGGACAGCCACATAAACACAATCAGCTTTAAGCCTTCTAACTTCTGACTCACCCAGTTACTGAGGTCTTTGAAGGGATTAACAAACATGCACAAAAAAGACCCATCTGATATCACCCATCTGACTTCCCAGGAGACTTTTAACAAAGTCACTCACCAAAATCCTAGTGAAACTAAGGAGTCATGCTGTTAGGGAGAATGTCTTGCTATAGATAAATGATTAGAGGATGTAAAACAGAGTAAATTAACAGTTCCTACAATGGTGGAAGATGACCAGTGGAATTACCAAGGTTTTGTGCTGGGATCTGTTGCCTTCAATTTGTCCATAAACACAGAAAATGGGCAGCAGCAGTGATATGGAAGAATGTACTGATTTCACTATGATATTCAAAATACCAAAGATGAAGGCTGACTGAAGAGCAGTAGAAGAATTGTAGTCAGTTGCTAATAAAATAGAAGATGAAATTTCAATGTATGAATTTAAACATGAAAAGATGCATGGAAAAGAACAGAGCAAACATATTGTCATGTATAAAATTACAGTCTTTGAACCAGTCATAACCACCTATGGACCAATCTTGCAGCTAATGACAGAGTAATGATCACAGGTCAAGAAAACAAAGAAAGGACTGGGAATTATTAGGAAATAAATTTATGCAAGCATGCAAATCTATGATACGGCCACATCTTAAGTGCTGTGTTCTGGTTTCCTCTTCTCAAAAAAATGAGACAGGAATCAGGACTGGAAAACATTCTGAGAAAAGCAACATGGATACACCATGGCATGGAACAGTCTCTTTATCAGAAAGGGCTAAGTAAGCAAGAGCTTCAGCACCTCAAAGAGGGTAGGATAAACATCTAGAAAATCAAGGGAGGTGTGAAATAAACAATGGGCTTCACCACATTTGCAATACAAGAACCAGAAGGCATCAAATAAAGACAGTAAAGGCCAAATTCAAAACAAGTGAAAGGAATTATTTGCTACGCAACTCCTTGTCAACGGATCTTTAACACGTTAGAAGTTTACAGGGGATACAAGAGAGACTGCAGAATTTCACAGAAAATAAGTTAACTGAGGTTTATTTCATACACAGCTGGCTGAGGGTGTTTCCTAACTGGAAAAGAGCTGGAGGTTTGGTAAGTATGCACAGGAAGTGCATGCCTGCTCCATTTTTATTGTTCTCTAGACACCTGAACCTCACCATTGCCGAGTATGAAGAGCAGCCTGGATGAACTGTTCATGTGACCCAATGTAACTATTATTTTGCCAAACAGGCAATTACTGCATCCAATGATGTCAGATTCTCAAACAAATGCTTCCCAATTTAGAAAGTAAGCTACACTGAAGTGTAAGGGGACCTTTCTATACAACAGGCATAAGATTGCTTCTATACAAATTTTAGTATTACACCCTGTGTTTGTGCACTTAGGACTGAAAATAGACTCCTAACTGCTAAAACATTACACGGAAGCTAGCAGGGCCCCAAAATGCCACCTAAGATCAGGTAGTGCCTGACTTATTGACAGAAGCTACTGTCCTATTTAGGCAATGTCCCTGTTCCAAAAGCATGGCCTCCTTGTGACTTATGACATAATCACAGCCTGAGAAAGTGTGGTGGTTTGAGCCAAATTTCAGGGAAACGTTCAAAAAGAATGTCTCCTCCTCAAAGGAAGACGGGTTACAGCCACCCCTCCCCCACCAGGTTCGGGGAAAAAAAAAGATTTTTCCTCGGAGGAATGTGAAAAAGAAAACAAAAACTATTTATTTAACAAACACACAGGAAAATAATAATAATAATGCTAAATAACAAAAACCTCTCGTCGTGAGAGAAAACCTGAAAGATTTTAGAGTCCTTCTGTGGGTGTGGTCTCTCTCCTTCTCCTTGGAGCTGGGTCGGCGTGGGGGCCCCCCTCCAGGCCGGTGGAAGGTCCCTCAGTTCTGATGTTCTGGTGTTCTGAACAAGTCCAGAAGAGGAGGAAAAAGAAACCAAAGTCCCGGGAAAAACCACTCTCTGTCTCTCTCTGAAGAAGCAGAGCCGAAAAAACAGAACTGGCTGAAAAAAGCAAGAAGAGTTCCCTCCTCTGCTCCTCTGCTCCTCAGCAGCAAGAAGCTAATCTCTGTGTCCTTGAAGTACAGACTGTTTGAAAAGTTCGCTCCGTTTTTTTTTCTCTGTCTTGCACTCAGTTTTAAAGGCATAGAAAGGCATAGGAATCATGTCTGGGCATAGAACAGTGATAGGAAATACGCAGCATAAAGTCACCCCAAGACAGAAAGTCACTCTTTATGCAGTTTATCTGGAAAGCTTAGCAATGATAATGATATGGGAAAGCAGATCAGAACCCTGCTACTAGATTTCTTGAGATGGGCAAAAGTCTACAATGCTGACTAGAAACAGGATCATGCAAAGCTTATCCTGCAAGACAGAGGCTCTACACAAACACTTCTGACAGTTTTGACAGCATGTGGCAACCACCAAGGACTTTTTTGTTACTTCACACAAGTTCCAAAGCCAACCATGAACACATACTTCAGATGTGTGTACAAGCACACTTGACTTCCCCAGTCCTACCCTGAAGATTCAGCTTTTCCAGTTTTCTGTGTTCCCTACCTAAGACTATGACACATGGTATTATCAAGTCTTGCCAACTCAATTTGCCCGAAAGTCCTTCTCATACAGTTGAATCATTACTTTTCCATTCCTTCTGATTCTTTCACCCAAGAGAGAAAATGAGCTGAGAAAAAAAGCTAAAAGAGCCGTAAGTGATGCGTGGAGAGAAGAACCGAGACTATTTGGGTTGCAACTGTGGAATTCAGTATGTGGTGTGGAAATCCTATTTCCAGCGCTCACGTTTTTACTTTCACAGTATTTAATACTTATCTTTAGAGACACAGTTATAATAACCCTTGAGAAAGTCTGAATGCTGGTTTTCTTCTATTTTTCCCCTGTATGTTTCTAGCTGCTATGACTGCCAGCAAAAAACCTGATCCCACAAACTTTGCAACCTGAAAATTCAGAAAAAAACCACACACACATACACACTTCCTCTTATCACATCAGTTTTTAGTCCTGGAGATTTTTAATGCTTTAATAGTGATGCCTTTTCCTTCTCTTTGCTTCTTCCCACAGCAGACAATTTTACTCATACTGCTGTTATTTCATTTC
>VZRQ01010679.1:0-17451 GCA_013397975.1 Machaerirhynchus nigripectus
CCTTCTCCTTCTCCTCCTCCTTTGTGTTATTCCCATGTCTCTCTATATCCCATAAATAGGATATTCCCAGAGCTCAGCATCCCCCAGTTCCCTCCCAAGCTGGCAAAGGCAGATCCCTGGAATCACCAAGGAACATTTCCATGCCTATCCCTACCCGGGCTGATGTCATCCAGCAGAACTCTTTCCCGGGGTGGGATTTTTTTATTTTTTTGTCCTTGTCTTTTCCAAGGAAAAAAATGGATGAGTCACATCTTACAGGCAGCTCCTTCCCTTCGTGTTCACTCAGCATCAAAGTGCAGCTCATGGCTCAGCTATGTGCCCTTGGAAATGGCTTTGGCACGGCCGTGTCTGGATGCAGAGATTTTCCCACTTGTGGGAGTCTCCCGTTCCCCTTTCTCCTCTCTGACTCACTCCCATGTGGCCCGGTGATTTCACTTCCAGCTGTCTCCCTGCTCCAAGAGGGCTAAAACGGGATGGATGGATAGAATTCCCTAAATTAGATCTTGATCTCACTGCTTTGTGTGCAGAACCTGGGACCCACCTCGGACATTTCACTCTTTTCAGTATTAAACTCGAGTGCTGTAACTGCTTTTGCAGGCAGGAAAAAATCCTTGGGACACACAAATTCCCAAAGAATTGTGTGAATCCATGCAGTTCCTCTAATGGAGACTTCACATCCAAAGCCTTGAGCGATTCCTTTGGAAATTTTAGGGGAATTTATTCCTGGTGGAGAGGTTTCATTGTGGTTTTATTGGTGCTGTAATGAAGCCCATGAAAAAAGGCAGAAAACAAATATTTGCAGTCATTACATTGATGATGTTGGATCATTTCATGCAGCTCTTGGAAATAAAATTCCGTGTAGGATAAATAATAAATTCTTCAAATTCATGCCAGCCTGGCTTATCTGCAAGTTGTGCTTTGGGTCAGCTTTGCAGGAGACTTCAAATTCCCCAAAAAATGCCCAGCTAAAGGAGATTTGTAAAGGAAGAGATGTTTGGGATGAGGCTCATTTTATGGGAGAATCCAGCTCCAGTTTATTCCCTGTTCCCTGTTAATGTGGGGAGAGAGGAGCAGGGAGGCACCTCCTTATAGGGTTTGTTCCCATCCCAGGATAAACCTCCAGGATAAGGAGCTTGAATCACCCTCTGGCAGTGCCTCCCCAGCCTCCCCTGACTGCAAAGGGAGCGGAGTTTAGACTGGCTTAGACAAGACAGGGCTAAAATTAGTTCCGACTTATCCCATCCTAAACTTGGCACCCAGACACCCCGTGCAGCAGCGGGATTGGGGAATCTGGGACCGGGACATCGCTTTTCCATTTTTTATTATGCTCAGTCATCCTTGGGATACCACATTCCTACCTCATGGCGGGGTCACAGGAGTCTCTCCTAAATTTTAGTCCAGCCTAAAGTGCTCCTGAATAAGTGAAGTGTCATTGAAAAATAAAATGCAGGAGAACAGGCTTGGAGCGGGATGATCCTAAGGATTTTCCGCCTGGCTGTTAAAGAAAGGGAATTTTGGCAAGGGCACAAAGCCCTGGAAGATCAGCGCACCTTCTTTGTCTCCACTCTTATCTACCTCTCCCGGCCTGCCGGCGAAATTCCTGGAATTCCAAAGGCTGCCGGTTCCTCCGCAGTTCTAGGAAAGCATTTAATTATCTCAATCACCTCCTAATTGCTTCACTTCCACTGCTCCGAGTCCGGGAGCTAACCCCGAGTTTAGTCGGGCGGCAAAGAGAAGAGCTTTTCCAGGAATCTTATCTCTGTCCCCTCTCGGCTTCCCAACCTTTGTCCCCTCCTCGAATCCTTTGGATCGGTGCCCTCTGGAATTGCGGAGGCGCCACTTTGGTTCCAGTTCCGGCGGTTTGGGTTACAAACCCCAGGCTGGCATTGGAAATGGGGAAAATGTTCGGTGCCAGCAGTCCTAGAGAGCAGCTTGTTTGGATCTGGTTTTTCCCTGTCTTTTCCTGGAGCAGCTGTCATCGCCGGGAGCATCCCGGCGGGATGAGGGGGGAGCTGTCAGCGCCTTGTCCTCAACGTTCGCCAAAATGTTTCTCTGAAATGAGCACAGTTTCTGGGGCATCCAGGACCGGGCTGGAGTTGTCACAAAACCTGGGATTGCCCACGAGATTCCAGGAGTTTTCCAGGTCGGGAAGGAAGGGTTTGTCCCAAAGGATTTGGCATGGCTGCCTTAAATCTTCGCCAGAACTCCCTGTCCCGATTGTGCCAACAACAAAATCGGCTTGGAGGAAGAATTTTCTCAGGGCGTGGAGTGATGGGATAAGGGGGAATGGCTTTAGGATCAAGGATTAGATGGGATATAGGGAAGAAATTCCATCCTGGGAGGGGCTGGAATGGATTTCCCAGGGAAGCTGTGGCTGCTCCATCCCTGGGAGTGTCCAAGGCCAGCTTGGACTGGGCCATTCCCCCTTTTCCTACTGCTCCATGCCCTTGTGGAAAGTCCCTTCCCTGTCCCCTGGAGATATTATTTATCTCTCTAAGTAACTCTGGTAATTCACCACCCCCCGCTGGAAAATCCATATTTTCCCCTTAATTTTTTAATTACTACCTTCATGCTTGGCTGGTGGCTGTTCTTGGACCTTTGGCGTTGTAATATTAAGAGACACGGTGTAAATCCAAATTTATCTTCATGCTCATGTAAACCCAAATTCATTTTCATGTTCATTTAAACACAAATTGATTTTCATGCTCATGTAAACCCGAATTTATTTTTATGGTCATTTAAATCCAAATTCATTTTCATGTTCGTGTGAACCCAAGTTGATTTTCATGTTCGTGTAAACCCAAGTTTATTTTCACAGCTATTTGAGGAGCCATTTGCTACAAATCCAGTCTAAAAGCAGTAAATTTTCTCCTGTAGGGAGTGATACTGACCTGGAAATTGTCGAATTTTATGTTCATTCTCTGATCCTTTAGCTTTAGTCCCTTCCCAAGCCTGTGTGCAGGGGAAAAGCCAGAATTAAGGGATGGATTTCCAGCAGATTTGGAAACCGATGCAAACATCAGTGCCCTGCTGAAAATCCAAATCCCAGATCGTCTGTGCGCTGTAAGTTCATGATTGGAGTTCTTACAGAAAATCTGAGCTATTTAAAGGAAGGAAATTATGGAGATAATCAGAAGGTTATCAATGATTTTTCGGTGCTTTCCAGTTGATATCTTCATGCTCCGACCTCACAAACCACGCCAGGTGCTCGTTAGCAGGGTGATTACAGGGCATTTATTAATAACCAGGGAGTCTGGGCCACCAAGTCTGTCTGCCCACGGAAAACAGGAGATTTTTTGTGGCTTCTTTGGAAGGAAAGGCAGAAATCGGAGTCATCTGGAGCTCCTTGATCTCAGTGAGTAGCATGGGGCAGACTTTGCAAAGCTGGTGGATTTCATCCCCCCGACCGTCTGTGCTGAGAAATGATTTTAGGCTCCAGCTGATTCCAGTTTTCCTTCTGTTTGTTTCTGCATTTATTTGCTCTGTGGGACAACGCAAAGATGCTTCAGTGCTTAGTGAGAGCAGATAAAGTTTCCTTCATGAAAATGAGCAAAAGGCTTTGGGATGCACCTTTTTTGGCTCAGGAAATCCGTGGCATTGATTTCGGTTTTACCTCGGCACAGGGTTCTGGCTGAAGCTTCAGGTCAAGATTAAGGTTTTTGCTGCGTCTTTACAACCAAAATAATTCTCCTTTAGCTGTCACCTCTGTCCTTCCGTGATAGCCAGGCTGCTGGAGAGACAGGGGATGCTCAGACTGGCTGCTTCCGGAATTAAACCTGGCAGGAAAAGCTGGCAGGGGAGGATTCCTGTCCCTTACAGCCACTGCACATCCTGATTTATTTCCCTGCCTCTCTGGCCCGTTTTTCCAGGGGTTTGTTGGGACAGTGGCTTAGAAGGATTGAGTTTCTCAGTGTCCCACCTGGACATCCCTGCTCAGGGTTTGAATGCTGCTTTAGGGCCTGGGAGAAGATTCCAGGAGGTTTTGGTGCTGGATGAGTGGGGATGAGATGTTGAGCAGAGCCTTTGTCCTCAGGGTGCTTCACCCGCTGAGGGTCGCTCTGAGCTGAGCTGCCACTCCACGATGCGACGCTTTTCCTTCTTCTCATCCCATGGGATTTGATGCAGAGGGGGTTTGAGGAGGTTTTTCCTGGGAATAGGTGCTGGTGGAGGAGCCAAGGATTTGTTTGCTGTGGCCCTGTTTGGTTGCAGAGTCGTTCCCCCGAGCAGGGCGAGACTCGAACATCCGACGGTTCCTTTGGTGGAAGTTCCCATGGGGTTTTTCTTTCCTATCCCTCCCTCCTCTGCTGGCTCTGGGCTCCTCTTATCTCCTGAAACTGGCTGCCATCTTATCATTTATGCCCAAAAAAAGGTTATTCCCAAATCCTTTGGGGAAAAGAAGCTCTGTGGGTGTGGACTCCCCATGCCCGAAGGTGTCCAAGGTCAGGCTGGATGGGGTTTGGAGCACCCTGGGATGGTGGAAGGTGTCCCTGTACATGGCAGGGGTGGAACTGGGTGGTGTTTAGGTCCCTTCCTTCCCAAACCATTGCACGATTCCGTGATTTTTGCCTGCTGGGCTGGATGGGATCTTGGGAAGGAATTGTTCCCTGGGAGGGTGGGCAGGCCCTGGCACAGCGTGCCCAGAGCAGCTGTGGCTGCCCCTGGATCCCTGGCAGTGCCCAAGGCCAGGCTGGACACTGGGGCTTGGAGCAGCCTGGGACAGTGGGAGGTGTCCCTGCCATGGCAGGGGTGGCACTGGATGATTTTAAGCTCCCTTCCTTCCCAAACCATCCCATGACTCCCTGATTTTTGAGTGCTCATTGCAGTGCCCTGTTCAGCCCCATGCTGGCTTTTCCCTTCTCCCACCTGGCTGAGATCAGCTCTGTCCAGGGCAGCCAGAAGTCCCCATGGCCTGGTGTTTAATGTCATTCCGAAGGGCTGAGGATCCACCTGGTTGGAGGGGACCTTAAAGCAGCTCCATGCCCAGGCTGCCCTGGGCAGGGGGAGAGGATCAGGATCTGCATCCTGACGTTCTCCTCAGTTACCCCAAAAAGAAAGCAGGTTTGGAAACAACTGAAGAGAATTCCTCCAGCAGCAGCATCTTTTTTGTTCTCCCCGCATGGAATTATTTTCTGGCAATTCTTTCCGACCGGAAAAGCTGGAGACTGGAGAGTTGGATTTGCATTTTTGTTCGAGTGCCTGCACATGTCCTGCACACTGTGTTCCTTGTCAGCCTCTCACTTCTTGTCCAAAAAGCTTCGCTTGCCCCATCCAAGCACTGAAGCTGGAACCTCGCAGGCTGACCTGGCTTGGGAGAGCAGAAAAATGAATGACTGTGCTGCTGTAGAGACTTTGTTATTAAAACTTGATAATAATAACTTTAAAATGTCATTATTATTAACTTATACTACATAGACAAGCCCGAAACCTTTTATAAAGTGTTTGGGTTTTCCCTCTTTTCTGTTGTTTCACCCTCTTTTCTGAGGATTTTGTGCCACTCAGAGGGAAATGTGGTCTTGGTTCAGCACCAGAAATCTGCCCCAGTGATCCCTGAAGGACTTTGGTACATCTGAAAGTGGCTGCCCTACCCAGCTGGGAGTCATGGAGTGAAATCCCAGACTGGTTTGGGGTTGGAGGGGACCTTAAATCTCATCCAGTGCCACCCCTGCCATGGGCAGGGACACCTCCCACTGTCCCAGGCTGCTCTGCAATGAGTTTTTGTTAAGAAATGACCCAGAAAAACTTTCAGGAAGGGCTGAAGAGACTCTTCCCCAGTCTCTGACACTGATTTCAGACCAGTAAAAGCATAAAAAGCTGGGAAACAAAACCACAAAGTGTGGTGGGAAGCTTCCAGAACATAAGGGAGGCTTACAAGAAGTCTGGAGAGGGATTTTGGACAAGGGATGGAGAGATAGAAAAAGGGGGAATCATTTTAAGATGGAAGTTGGCAGGATTTTATGGGATATTGGGCAGGAATTGTTCCCTGGGAGGGTGGGCAGGCCCTGGCACAGGGTGCCCAGAGCAGCTGTGGCTGCCCCTGGATCCCTGGCAGTGTCCAAGGCCGGGCTGGACACTGGGGCTGGGAGCAGCCTGGGACAGTGGGAGGTGTCCCTGCCCGTGGCACAGGCTTGGAATTAGATTATCTTTAAAGATTTTTCCAACCCAAACCATTCCATGATTAAATCAAGAGCAAAACTCAAGCAAAAATTCCAGAGTTTATCTCAAACAGGAGCAGTGGTTGGGTGGGTTTGGATTTATTTCGAGGGCAGCAGAAAATTTGAGCTTCTTCCCACCCGGCACATTCTGACCCCATTGGGGTCCCCAAATCTGGTTCAGATTTGCTTCTTTCCAAGAAAAGGACTGGGAATTCCCTGCTCCAGCATGGGAGTTTCCAGAGGCAATCCCCCAGCCCTGCCTGGCCATCGGCCAGAGGGAGTCAGGGCCTGGGATTTTTTGGGAAGTTGTCAGCTCCCAACCTGAGCTGCCACATCCCGAAATAAACATTTATATTGATCCCTCTCCAGAGCACATTCCTCCAACATCAAATCAGCGCCCTCGGCCTGACCAAGCTCAGTATTTCCAGCTCCTGACTGGAACATGGAGAGGGATTGGAGCTTGGAAAGGGATTGGAGCATGGGGGATTTGTCTGAGCAGCCTCACATCCTGCTGCAGAGGGGCTGGATGTGCTCATTTTCCGGGAAAATAACCTCAAACCCCATCAGCCAAACCACAACCTGCAGCTTTTTCCCCGCTTACCTCTCTTTACAACTCCCGTATTCCCAAAATTTAGGAGCAGTTTATGGTCAGGGTTGGTTTCGGTGTTGCTGGTTTGGTTTTGGGGTTTTTTTTTCCCCTCTTTCCTTTGGGATATCCCAGCAGGGACTGCTGTCCCTCTGAAAATACAGGGACACGTGGCTCAGGAGCAGACTAAGTGGGATTTAATTCCAGCTTTAGGCGGTGGCTCCCTGAACAAAGCCCTGACTGTGCCTGACCCGGCCCTGCCTCAGCAGGGAGCCAGCCCGGACTAAACAAATCCTGCCAGGCTGGCAGGGATGGAATTCCAAGCCTCAGGAAGGCCAGGAGGAGCAGGGAGGGTCGCTTTGCTGTAGTGGAGCATCCAGGGGAATTCTGTGGGAGCTCTGCCTTTAAGCCTGGCTTAGCTGCTGTTGGTTCATCCTTCAGGATTCATCCCCATCCCTCCTAAATCCACTTGTCCAGTTGGATTGTGTTTCCCATGGCTCGTGTGTCCCTGACACTGTCCCCATACCTGGAGGGCATCTCCACGTTTCTCCTGCTTCTCCCACCAGGAAAACAGCATTTTCCCCATCCAACAGCACCGATCCCATTTTCCCTGGGGGAAAAACAGGATAAAAAGCAGCGGGACACAAATCTGGGGACTTTACACAGGAGCCTGGAAAGCTCCTTCGGTGTGTGTGACAGGGACAGGAGGAGAAATCCACCCAAATATTTGGGTCATTCCTGGTTTTCCCATTTCCCAGATGAGGGCTGTGATAAGCTGACACCGCCTTTCCGACCTCTCCCTCTGGATGGATCCCTGTAGGAATCTTTCCATGGGCTGGAACACACAGAGCTTGCTTGTGCTCAGGTAGCAGAGCAAATAAACTCCGGTGCTGCCAAGCTACGCCTGGAAATTCTTCCTCTCTTTGGGCTTTTTCCTCCTCTTCCTGTGTTTTTTCCCTCCTCCTTTCTATGAATGCTGCCTCAAAGGCTTCTCCACAGCTTTTCCCACCCAAAAATCTGGGATTCAGTGGTCTCTGGCAGCATCATTGTGTCTCATGAACACAGTATTGGTGGAAAAGATCCATCAGTGGTGTCAAAGCACCCATTTCTTTCCCTGCTAATCCAAGCTGGTTTAGTCTCGGAATAAATCTCAGCCTTGTGCTGGGAATATCCAAAATTTAAGACTCGGCCACTCCACGATATCCAGGGTGAATCCTGGATCCTCCCTATCCCGGCTGCATGCCATGTGAGCCTCGTTAGGAGCAGTCACGAGAGAAAATCAAATTAAATCAGTGGCAGCTGATGGTGTCAGCACTTGCTGCTGGAGCAGAGTGTTGTCTGTGCTCCATTAGAGTGGCATTCCAGCCCAGCCAAGGATTCCAGCTGGCTTCAGGGCATGGATCATGGAATTATGGAGTGGTTTGGCTTGGAAGGGACATTAAAGATGATTTTGTTCCACCCCCCGCCATGGGCAGGGGCACCTTCCACTATCCCAGGCTGCTCCGTGTCCCGTCCCACCTGTCCTGGGACTCTTCCAGGGATGGAGAATCCATGACATTTGGATCCTCACCTGCAGGATCTGCTTGCTCTCCCAGCCCTTCCCCAGGCTGGAATAAGTGACGTTTAATTTGGGTGTTGGGTTTAATAGATCCCAGTTCGGTGCCCTGCCCTGCTCAGGAGGGGATTGCACCTGGATAAGACTTCCCAGAGGGAATCTTGGATCCTCCGGAGGTTGGTGTCAGGCCAGTGGTCACCAGCTGTGTCCCTGAGGCCCCGGTGGCTCTGGGCAGTGCGGCCACACGTGTGTGAGCGTTAATCGTGCCCCTCTGTCCTCACCTGCCTCTCCAAACCCTGTCCAGAGGGTGGATGATGTCTGGACTAAATAAATCTGTTGGAAAAGCTGAGCTTCCTGCCTCCTTCTCCCCCTCCCAGCACATCTGGGCCGGAAGGAATTTAATTTAAGCCCTGTGTCTCTGGCACAAACAACCGGGAGCTTCAAACCCTCGGAAAGAGCGCAGCGCTCTTAATTCCTCCCTAATTCCTGCTTTTCCTGGTGGTTCCAGGTCTGGCTGCAGTTGAGGGAGGGCAGCGCTTCTGTTTTGAGATGATTTGGGTTTTGAAGCCTCTGAGGGGAACTGGTGCCGCTTTGGGTTGGTTTCTTCCTTCAGGGGTCACACTGGGATCCCTCCAGGCCAGGCCCCAGCGGGGTTGGAAGTGGGTTTATCTCCATCTGTGGGGCTGCAGCGGGGTTTTGGTGGCTCAGAAGGGCTCAGCCCTACAAAAGCACATCTTCAGGCACTGGTTTAGCTTTCAGCACGTTGTTTTGTCCCACAGAAGCCAAGGGGACAACTCAGTTCAGGAAAGTCGGGCCTGTTCTTAAGCGGGAGAGTCCGAGAGCTCCACACCTCGCAGGAGAAACCCAGGATTATTTTCTTCTCTTGCCTGCTCAAGTCACATCCCTAAAAACTCCCTCCCAAGGGGTTCTGCTGCTGTTGAACTCACAGATAGGCTGGGTTTAATCAGTCAGGGGAGAACTCTGAGCTGGTAAGATCCCCCTTCCCCTAACTCCATCTCCCGTGTGCCCAGCAGAGATAATGACACCGGGCCTTGTTTGCAGAATGCTCCAAGATTTACTGGGAATTCACATCCTAAGAGAAAAATAGTGGGCGAAAGTCTGAATAAGTCCATTTTAACACACTCTCACATCAGTGAATAAGGGCTGGGAAGGAATGTTGGGGGTTTATGCAGCTCTTGGCTGAGGGTAGACCCTGCGTGAGGAGTCTGCAGAGAGGCAGACCAAAAATTTCCCAAAATTTTTAGTCCAAGAAGCTGCAGCCTGAGGGGAACAGGTTCTCATTTCTCTCCGTCCATTCCGTAAAGTTATTCCAAGGTGCCAAGGCAGCAAAATTTAGGCTTGGTGTAGAAAAACCACCTTGGAATTGTTTGGGTTGGGAGGGACCTTAAAGCTCCTCCCTTTCCAACCCGTGCCATGGGCTGAGACACTTCCACTGGAATTAGGAAGACAAATTGTTGATATTTCTCACCAAAACTCACTTTCCACCTTTCTAATGACACCTTCAAAGTATTATTTAACTTCTAGGCTCCATTTAACCCTGAAATCCCTGCTATATTCCCTTATTCCTATTTATTTTTGTGACTTCACCTATCAGCACATGGATAATCCTGGATTTCCAGCCCTGCACGTACAACTGACTCTTAAAACCAAATCTGGCTTCTGCATTTTCCACATCTTCGTGTTTTCTTCTCAGAGCACGGATTTTGCCATGTAAAACAAAGTGATTATTCCAGCCAAATCTTTGGAAAATTCTGTTCTTTGGCACAGCTTTGTGTTGTCTGATACTTTTTTATTATTATTATTTTTTGTGAAGTTTTCAGTTTCTGGAAGGGAAACCCTTCCTATGAGGAGACTTAAATTTCCATCAATCAGGAGAAAAACCGTTCCCTCTGGCATATTCGAGGTGAGCTTGGAGGACAGCACAAACCAGAAATAAAATCCCAGATTGCTCCATTTTCTATTTCAGCCCTGCTTTTTTGGAGGCTTTTTTTTTTTTTTTTTTTTTTCCAGAAAACTCCTTGATTTTTAAAATTTCTTGGCATTTTCAAGTTCAGGGCATTGCCTGCAGGAGCCAAGACTTTGGGATGTGCAGCAGGTGAGGGAAAATGAAGCATCTATCAATAAATAAATGTACAGGTGGTGTTTTCCAGCACATCAAAGTTGTGTGGCACCACTGGAAAGGCAAAACCATCTGGAAATGCTGCAGCCTTGGCTTTTCCTCAGCGCTGGTTTGGTTTGGCCGGGAGAGGATTTGGGATTCTTGCGGAAAAGTGTTTTGCAGGCAGCTTGGGGGGATAAATTTAGAAAAGTAAAATGGAAATTCTCTGCCACTTCCACGGGCTGGCCCAGCAGCAAGGTGAGGGTTGTGGTGACACTGCTGAAGGATGGGGACATTCAGAGGGACGGGGATGAGCTCGGGAAGTGGGAATCTCATGAAGGTCATGTTGTGGTGTTGACCTCATGGAGGTCAACAAGGCCAAGCGCTGCACTTGGGATAACCCCGGGGATCAATCCAGGCTGGGATGAGTAGATGGAGCAGCCCTGGGAGAGCTGGGCCTGTCCCAGTCCAGAGCCTCCCAAGCCCTGGGCTGATGCCCCAGCGTGGGGATCAGGAAAGGGATTGGGATTGTGCCCCTGTGCCCCTGTGCTCAGGTGAGACCCCACCTGCAGAGCTGCCCCAGCCCTGGGGCCCAGCACAGGGAGGACGTGGAGCTGCTGGAGAGAGGCCAGAGGAGGCACCAGGATGAGCAGAGGGATGGAGCAGCTCTGCTGGGAGCAAAGGCTGGGAGAGCTGGGATTGTTCAGCCTGGAGAGGAGAAGCTCTGGGGTGAGCTCGGTGTGGCCTTGCAGGGCCTGAAGGAGCCCCAGGAACCATGGAGAGAGACAATTCCCAAGGGCTGGAGGGACAGGACCCAGGGAATGGCTTCCCAGTGCCAGAGGGCAGGGCTGGATGGGATCTTGGGCAGGAATTGTTCCCTGGGAGGGTGGGCAGGCCCTAGCACAGGGTGCCCAGAGCAGCTGTGGCTGCCCCTGGATCCCTGGCAGTGCCCAAGGCCAGGCTGGACACTGGGGCTTGGAGCAGCCTGGGACAGTGGGAGGTGTCCCTGCCCATGGCAGGGGTGGCACTGGATGATTTTAACCTCCCTTCCCACCCAAACCAATCCATGATTCCATGAAAGAACACTTCTATGGTAAATCACCCAAGAACAGGGGCTGTAACACGTGAAAATTCCAGCTCTCCTTATCTCTCCAGGCACCACGGGACGTTTCACTCTGGTTCAGAAGAGCTTTGCTCTCTGCAGCTCTTGGAATCCCTGTGAAACATCCAACAGCACAGAGAGGGCAGGCTCGGGCTTCCTTTATGCAACCGATTCCTAAACATTTGCTTTGGAAGAAAACAGCCTTGTTTAGTGGGAATGGGAATATAATTTACTTCTCCTTTGATCCAACTGAAGGAGCCACGTGACGGGACCAACTCATGCTGTGGGTCTGCCTCTGTCTGCTCCTGCTCTGGATCTGTCTCTTGTCTATTCCCACTGTGGATTTGCCTCTGTCTACTCCCACTCTGGATCCGCCTTTGTTCTCACTCTGGATTTGTCTTTGTCTGTTCCCGCTCTGGATCTGCTTTTCTCTGTTCCCACTTTGGATCTGCCTTTGTGTGTTCCCACTCTGGTTCTGCTTCTATTCCCACTCTGGATCTTCCTTTTTCTGTTCCCACTCTGGACCTCCCTTTACTCCCACTCCAGGTCTGCCTTTGTCTATCCCTGCTCTGGATTCTCTTCTGTCTGCTCCCCCTCTGGATTTTCCTTTGTCTGCCCCCACTCCGTGATCAGGAATTGCTTCCAGTAGCTGCATCCCGGCGCTGGGGCGTGTCCAGAGGAGGGTTCAGGCTCTCCTTTCCCTCAGCAGGCCTGGCACAAGGCCCCATCTGTTCTTTAATTACATTTCAACAGCTGCTTTTTATATATTTGTGTTTCCTTATTCCAACGTGGCTTAGGGGAAAAAAAAAATGGGGAGGGAAAAAAAAAAGGGAAAAAAAGAGAGCAAACAATGAGCAGGGTTTAACCAAGAAACACAAAACACTGCAACACAAGGAGCTGTCATGGATGAGCCAACATCTTTCCAAGAAAGATGATTCCCTTCCCAGCCCCACATCGGGGGTGATGCCATTATGGATGAGGTGGAAAGAAAACGGAGCAGGTTGGGACCTGGTAGGAAAACAGGAGGAAAAAAAAAGTCCTGGCCTCCTTTTCCAAAAAGGCTTGAGAGCAAAGGTTCTGATTCAGATTGACTTGCAAAGAATCCAGCAGCGTTAATTATCGGCCACTCATCCTGGCAGAGCCCTGTGGGGTGGGGTCGTGGCATGACTGGAGCTTTCCAGGCCATTCCAGGGAACCTTCTCATGGAAACAGCAGCTCCCAGACCTTGTAGAGTTGTTCTTGGTGTTAGGGGGTTGATTGGTTGTACTCCCACCCGCACATTCCCTCAGAACCTGCTTCCAGGTGGGGAGGGGAGCTGGGAATATCAGCTCCAGACATTTCCCCTCCAGAGGACTCCTTCCAGATGGATCCTTGGGAGAACAAAGTTCTCCCCGCTCGTTCAGCTCGGGGGAAGTTCTCCCAGCAATCACCCGATGGTGTGTTTGTCCCAGCAAGGCAAAAACCTAAAGAGTCCATGGACAAGGTAGGATTTGTGATTCCTGAAGGGAAAACCAAGGATTTCCCTCCCTTGCCAAGCTCAGCCTCGGAGCTGGAGAGCAGGAATGTTCTTGGGAGCTGTGCTGCTCCATGAGAGGTTGTTCTGTGCTCTACATCACGTCTGCTTTGTCCCTTCCTTGTCAAAATAATTCTGTGGGGGTGACACCGAAGAATCTCTCATCTCGTGCAGTGGTCAGGAGAATCTGGACTTGGAATAGGTTTTCTTGAGCTGGGAATTGCTTAGAAATTATTACAGACAGCAAAAAACCTTTCCTTCCATGGCTTCATCCAACACGTTCGTTGTGAACGTGTCTAAACTTCTTTGGATTCATTTCCAACTTGGCCTCTGCAGCCTCCTGTGGCCAAAAAATCCGTGATTTAATGAAAAACTGGGCGAAAAAGTAATTTCAAAAAAGTTGCCTGACAATTTTTTTTGCCCTTGAGTGAGCAATATTCGCCCTCTCTTTCTTCCCTGTGTTTATGATTTTATAGGCCTCTCTCTTTCGTATTTTTTCTACTCATGCTGAGGCTTTTCTGGTCCCCAGGAGGAGGGGAAAATGGGATACCAGAACATCTGGATCACAAGTGGCTACCTGGCATCTGGATAAAGCAGGATGGTTGTCCCTAAATATTTGTGTAGAGGGAAATCATAAAAGCAAGAAGAATCTGTTTGTGTTTGTTGGTGAATGACGACAGAGAAAAGCAGAAAAACCTCTTGAAGCTGCAGTGAAAGTAGATGGGAAAGCAGGAGGATAAAAAGTCCTGGCCTCCTTTTCCCTGTGGAACAAGTTTAGGACCAAGGCAGCCAAGTCTGGGCTGGATGTTTCCTCCTGAGGAATGTGGTGGATAATAATGAGGTCCATTAGGAGTGGCTTCGGCCCAAAGGGGATCATAAATGTGGGATTGCAGTTGTCTCCTGAAAACAAGGCTGCAACAGCACTCGGGAGCACAGGTGGTAATGAAATGCACCAAAACCCTAAAATACTTTGGGAACAAACGTGCCAAAGGGCCACAAGCAGCCGGGGAAATGAGTGCAGGTATTGAACCCCAGAGCATCCCTTGCAGGAGGTGAGGCAGGAACCTGCTCTGTGGAAAAGCTGAGTTTAAACTCTCCCAGAAAAGTTTGTCTCTGGTTTTGTTTGAAGGGATGTGCTCAGGCCCCGTTAACTCCCAGATCTTTGCTGTTCTTTGCTTTTATTTGCACGAGTGAAAGCAGCACAGTTTATTTTATGACCTGCCAGACGTGGTGGCCCAGGAGCAGGTTCTCCACCCGTGGGCAGAGTGGAGAGGTTCCAGTGCTCCCAGTGGTGTCCAAAGATGAGGGGAAGGGAAAACCCTTTCAAGGCATCTCGTGGCTCATTCAATCCCAAATCCCACGTCAGCCTTAAAACCCCCCAAGCTGGGATGCTGCAACCCAGGGAGCGAGGCGAGGGGGTTCAGAAGGTGGCTCAGAAGCTGCCGTGTCTCACCTTGGAGATGTTTGAGGTGCATTTCTATCACGCACTGAAAAAACCCCCAAAAATCCCAAGCAGCTTTGGATCCGACCATCCCAAACTGCTCATTCCTTCCGCTACCTCAGCACGACACCAACCTTTGGACCTGCAACCCTTTTGAGCTTATTTGGGGAAACTTATAATTAGATTTTCCTCTTCCTCCTGCTGCCCCCATCGCAGCCCAGCTGATAAAGTGCCGTAAATCCTGGCCTTCACCCAGGCACTCCTGAACTGGGCTCTTTTTTTTTTGCACGTTGCACCATATGTAGGCAAAAAAAAACCTCGGGGAGAGGCAGAGTTTCTTATTCCTGGCATGCAGGAGAGTCCCTGAGAGATCTCATCTGGGCTCCTGGCACGAGTACAAAGTGGCTCTCGCCGTTTGATCTGCTGTCTTAAACTTAAATGCAAGATCTGATAATTGGGTCAGGCAGGAGAAGAACCTCGCTAATAAAGCTCTTTTCATTTCCTTGCCCGAGATTTCCTCTTTTCATCTTCGCTCGCTCTCCTCCTGGCTCGGGAAGGAGCTGGAATCAGCTGTTAGCAGTGGAGCTGGGTTTATGGAATTCCGTCGTTTTCCCCCCGAAATCCTGCCTGTCTGTCATCCTGCTGTGCTTCCCTGCCTTGCTCTCCTGGGATATTTTTCCTCAGGAGTGTCTCAGCTTTTACCTGGAGCTTGGGGTGAACATTCCCGACAATCATCACCTCCTTCTGAACAAAAATCATCTGGGAATCTTTTGGTTTTTTCCCCTCCAGGAATGCCTTTCATGCTATTTTTAACAACACCAGAGGTTTGGACTCCCGGGAATACACAAATTCCTGGAGTTTCCTTGCAAGCCAAATGTCTCCATGATATAAAAAGGAGAGACTTGAGCACTCCCTCGTCGGAGGGGGTTTTTTTGGGAGCACTTTGGTTTTCCTCTGGGAATATTCGGGATCATTCATTCCGTGCTCGGTTCGATGAGTGGAGTGACACAGCTGATGGCTCCATGATCCATTTTCATCCCGAAATTCCCATTTTTAAAAGGCAGGTGATGCAGTTTAAAAAAAGCCCAGAGCTGTGGGAATGATCAGCTTTCCTCCAAAAATCCCCCTCTTGCCTTTCCTCCTCGTCTCCCCTCTGGAAATTTGGGAACTCTCTTCAAGGCAGGAAACAGATTTGGTGTTTGGTGAAGAACCAGAGTAGGTTTCTCCTCAAATCCTGCCCACAAACCCAGGAAATCCCAGTTTTTCCTATTTTCCAGGAGAGATTTTGGGGGTGTAGCTGTGTCTGCTCTCAAAACTGCATTTTTGGTGTATTTATGGGAGCAGTTGCCCAGCTGGAATCCTTATAAACAAAACTGGCTGGTCGATTAAGAATCCCTAAATAATTCCTCGCTCAGAACTGAAATTTAGCTGCTAAAAAAAGAAAGAAATCCCACAAATCGAAGGAAAACTCTTGTACAAAACCCGAAATCAAGTCGGAAAGGGATATTTTTAGCCGTTGCATTTTCCCCGCGCGTTCCAAGTCCAGCTTTAAAAACTTCAAATCTGCATTTTGGGCTGGAGCAGGGACATTCCAGCAGCTGGGCAATTTCAGCGGAGAAAACATCGGCGTGTGGGATACGAGAGCAGAAAAATGAAATGCAAGAGCTGCCAGACCCCCTGAAAACACTGAAAGAGGAACTCAGGAAGAATATTCAGCTTTGCAGCTGTTAAATAAGAGAGAAAAAACGATCAGAAGAGGGCTCAGAATCATTTTTAGTGGTCACCAAAGTATTTTTTAAATTTTTTTGTTGTTGTTTTGGAGAGGGTGAAGCCAACTCTCGCAGCCAGGTGAGGACACGAGCAAGGATTCTCCTCAGGGTCATTTGGAATTTTGGCAGGCAGGACAAGGCTCAGCTCCTGGGCCTTTTTGGGGTGACCCGGACCTTTTGGAGGTTTAAATATTGAGTTTAAATAATCGGCATTGTCCTGCTCTGGCAGCTGTGGGGATCCCCTGGGAAACCTCTGGACACGGGTGGGGTTTTCCTGCGTCCTGGACATTCCCTGTCTTTGTTGGAGCCTGTTTTACACCCAAAGCTGTTTCCAGTCCTACTTTTATTGTCCCTATTTCACATCCCATCCCTTCCAGTGCCTACAGGGGTTACAGGGAGGCTGGAGAGGGGCTTTGCGTGGAGTGACAGGAGACGGGGAATGTCCTTAAGCTGGAGGAAGGCAGGGTTAGGAGGGATATTGGGAAGGAATTGCTCCCTGTGATGGTAATGAGGGACTGGGATGGAATTCCCAGAGCAGCTGTGGCTGCCCCTGGATCCCTGGCAGTGCCCAAGGCCAGGCTGGACACTGGGGCTTGGAGCAGCCTGGGACAGTGGGAGGTGTCCCTGCCCGTGGCAGGGGTGGAATGGGACGGTTTTTAAGGTCCTTTCCAACCCAAACCACTTTGGGATTCTGGGATTCTAAAGCCCTGGGGAGTGCAGGTGATGAGCCAAGGGTGTCCCGTGGGTCACTTCACAGCCCGAACCTTTCCAAACGCTCCCCAGGGAGAAATGGATGGATTCCGAAGGGTAACAAAGCCGCTGCTGCCTCTCTGCACATTCCCACATCCTTGTGTTTGCCGAGGGTCTTGTCCTTTGTCACTCGGGGTTGTTGCCCTGCCTCTGACCTCTCTTAGATCGGAGAGAGCTGCTCCAGCCTGAAACAGCTCCGACGTTTTGGGAAGAGGAGCGGGGTTTGCCAAAGGAAACAGATCCCTGCAAACAGCACAGCAGGCCAGGAAAATCCCAAATCCAGCAGAGAATCCTGGGGATCCTCAAGCACCAAATCCAACACTGGAGACCAGAGCAACATTTTTGGAGGCTTCTTTTCCTCAGGGTGATAATCTGGGGAGGAAATGGCACCGTGGCTCCTGCTGCTGCACCACTGGAGACAGGGAAAGGGAAAGGGAAGGGGAAAGGGAAAGGGAAAGGGAAAG
>VZRQ01010694.1:0-11497 GCA_013397975.1 Machaerirhynchus nigripectus
GCTCTGTGCATCCATCTTCCAGATCCAGGCCCTGCAGGAGACAGTGCTGGAGATGGAGGCTGCCCGTGCAGCTCGAGAGAAGCAGCTTCTGCAGGAGCTGGAGGAGTCCCGAGCAGGAGAACGGTGCTTGAGGGACTCTGTGCACGTGCTGGAGGCTGAGGTGTCTGAGCTGCATGTGAGGCTCCAGAGCTCTGAGAACAGAGCAGAAGCCTTGGCCACACAGTGTCAACAGGCCAGTGGTGCCCACCAGGAAACTCAATCCCAGCTGGACAAACTGCTCCTGGTTCTCCACCACATGATCAGGGACAGCAGAGACTTTGTCACTTGGAGCTCAGGCAAGTGTGGGAGGCTGGGGGAGCAGGTGGAGCGATCGGGTGATTCTTGGTCATCCTGGTGTGACACACTCGATGTCAGTTCAGGCTGACTCAGGCCTTGGGAAGTCTTGACAGCTTGACTTCCCTGCAGAGATTCAAGTCCATGTTTGTATGTAGAGAGATGATCAGAGTCAGAAGGGGGAAGGGCCCAAGTCCTGTCAAGCCACAAGGCCCATGCAGTTGTCTTTTGATGACATTAGTGGTCATCAAAATAATGTTAGCCTGTGACACATGTCCTGCTGCAAGGCGAGCTCTAGGACAATGACAAAGGCACCTCCTCCTAGGTAGAAAGAGGCCTTGTTTGTTGGAGACCATTGGATTAGATCTTGACACAGAATGTCTTTTCCTTTCAGAAAAGGGTCATGTCACGGGCCTGTCTGCTGCTCAGGCTGGGGATGGCCCCACAGAGCTCACCGTGGACAGAGTGGCAGCAGCTCTGCAAGACCTGCGGCAGCACCTGGAGCTTTCCCAGAAAGATCTGGTAATGTGTGCCCCGTGCACCCAGAAATCCTGTCCTGCTGCTGGGCTGCTGGATAAGCAGAGTGGCAAGGCCAGGATGGGTGTCAGTCCTTGTAGGGCGATTGACTCACTGGCAGGGGGAGGAAGGAGGATACCGATCATACCTACCAGTACAGTCCAGCTGCCTCTCCCACCTGGGCTATTTCTGCCTTAGTGTTTGTAGCCCTTTGTCTCCTGCCAGCAGTGGCACTGACAGGTGATTCTGCTCCTCTTGCCTCTTCCAGAATGATGCAAGGAAGAAGATACAGGCTTTGGAGCTGGAGCTGGGCACAGGGCAAGCTCAGAGGGACCATCTCAGAGACAGCAATCAGGAGCTGCTGAAACAGTTGGATGAAATTCAGGCAGGTACAGCTTCTCCTCTTCCACCCACTGCCCCCTCCTGTCTCGCCAGCAGGGATCTCTGATCCCATGCAGAGGAGAAGTGCCCAGAGATGGCAGAGGGGAAAAACAACGAGCAGGAGATTCATTCATCCAGTGCCAGTGAAAGCTTTTTCTCGAGAAAGATGCCGTGGCTGGCAGTGCCATCTGGCTGTGCTATGGCTGATCCCGTGCACGGGTGGTGCCTTTCAGGTGCCGTGTCTGTGCTAAGGAGCTGCAGCTGGATGCCTCAGCTCGATTACCCCAACTCCAGGCCCTGGCAGAGCCTCCAGGCTCTTGGCCTCTCTGGAGCAGGGCTGCACAGGCATCCCCGCTCCTTTGTCTCTCTTGGATTGCTCACTCTGCACAAGCCCAAGAGCAAACACACTTTCCTGTTCCTCTGAGCCTTGCCCCTTTCATTCCTGCTTTTTGCTCTGCCTGGGAATTTCCTTCATTTCTGTCAGCTTTGGAAGCCCTTGTGGGCTTAGGGCCTGGCAAACAGAGGCAGGCAGAGAAGACAGTGCTGCTGTCTCTGCAGGATGCACATCAGTTTGCTTTTGCTTTGCTGTTCCCCTTCTCCTTCTCCTTCCTCTTCCCGCTGCAGCGATGTGGAGGGCAGAACAACAGAAGACCTCTCTAGAAACTGCACTGAAGGAAGAGGCCATTGCCCTGAAGGAAGAGGCTGTGACTCTTCGTCAGGAGGTGGTGTCTCTGCAGAAAAAATTGGGGAGCCTGGAGAAGGAAAGGAAGGATGTGCTGGTGAGAACAGCAGATGCCACGAAGGGCCATTTCCTACCTATGTTTGGCCCTTGTGTTAATAGCTCTAAGGAGCACCTCTTTCCAGTTCAACTCTTCTAATTGCATTCTTCTGAATAAGGAGAAAAAGATGTCGTAGTCATGTCAAAGCCAGTTAGTGCTGAGGCTGCTGATTTTCCTGCATGCTGGAGTTTTGTGCCCTAGAAGCTGTAGTTCTCAATGTCCACAGAGTCTCTATGGACATTGCATGGTTTGGGCAATTCCTTGTGTCCAAACCCACATTCAGATTTCTAAATACCTGGACCTGGAACGAGGGGTGAGAAGACCAAGTTTGCTGTTCATAGAAAGCTGTTTGGCCTTGGCCATCCGAGAGCAGCCAGTGGGGAGAAGAGAGAGCAAAGCAAAGTGCTGATTCAGTAAGGACGTGTGCCTGCAAGGGGAGAACTCGTCCTGAGTGGCAGCAGAGAATGACAGACTGATCTGGCCATTGCTGCTCCAAGAGAGGCAGTGGGGCTCTCGGGGATGGTGCCATGGAAACTCTACACAGCAGAGGTCAAAACCCACTCCTGTCACCCCAAGTGCAGGGAATGAATTGTTGGGGGTGTCTGCTCTTCCCTTTCTCCCTGATGGAGAGCACATCCTCATGGCACTGCCTAACTCCTGCTTAGCGTGGACTTGAAATCCTGGCTGCAGTTCTGGCAGCTCCTCCCCAAAGGAACACTCGAGTGGAGCTGCAAGAGGTCGGGGAAGGGCAGAAAGGAAGCTGGGACGGGCTGAGTGAGCTGGGAAAGACGCAGCGTCAAGGGGGGCCCAGCAAAGGTCGGAGGCATCGCGAGAGGCAGAGCGAGAGGGGCAGCCTGTGCCTGCCCCTGCGGCAGGAGTCCTGTTCTGGTATGAACAGCAAACCGAGAGAGGGAATGAGTGACCAGCCCTTTTTCTCCCTGTTTTGCAGCTTGAACGGGACAGGCTTCAGACAGATAAAGAAAAACTAGAGTGTGAGATAAAACTTTTGGAGGAATCAGTCACAGCCTCTGAAAGCCGGGTGAATACAGCAATAGACAGGAATCACTCCCTTGAACAAGAACTCCAAACCGCACTGTCAATGTTAAAAATTAAAAATGAAGAAGTGCTAAACCAGGGGAAGAAAATGGAGATTCTTCAGAAAGAGGCAACAGAGACCAAAGCTTTGCAGGAGCATCTCACTCGTGTGACTGCCATCATGTCAGAGAGGGAGGGAGAAATGAAGTTGTACCAAGAGCAGATGAGAATGCTGGAAAAGCAGAAAGAAATGCATAAAACTGCTCTTAATCAGGTTATTAAGGACATAACAGAGAAGGAACAGAAGACAGAATCCCAACAGGAACAGATACAGGAGCTGGAGAAGCAGCAAGAAAAGCAAAGGATTGTTTTAAGCAAAATGACCCAAGAGCTGGAAGAGAAGGACCAGGAAATCAGATCCCAGCAAGAACTGATAAGGGAGCTGGAGAAGCAGTTAGAATTGCAGAACTCTGCTGTCAGCAGGATGAGCAAAGAGCTGGAGGAGAGACACCTGGAGATCAAATTCCAGGAAGAGAAAATAATGATTCTAGAACAGCATGGTGCAGTACAAGTCAGAAATCTGCTTGTGGATCTTGATGATATGAAAGGAAACCTGAAGGAGAAAAGGTTGGAGCTTCTTTCTCTGACTCAGCAGATTCAAGAACTGGAAAAGGAGAGAGAAGATGTGAAAACTCTAAATGCTAGCCTTGAACACCTGAGGACTGTTCTTAAGGACAGAGAGAGTGAGTGTGACTCTCAAAGGGAAGAGTTAAGGCTCTTGCAGCAGCACAAGGAACAGCAAGATGGGCATCTGGACGAGCTTCTTGGTGAAGTAGAAATCATGACACTTTCTTTATCGAAAAAAGATCAAGAGCTTGAATCACAACAAAAGCAAATGCAGGAAGCTGAAGAAGTCATGGAAATGCAGTTAAGGACTGTCCGTGACCAACTGGAACAGACCTTAGCAACGTTAAAAGAAAAAGACAGACTTTTGGACATCCAAAAGCAACAAACAAGGAGCTACGAGGAAAAAACAGAAGAACAGATGAATGTCTTGCACAGAGACTTAGAATACTCTAGGACAATACTGAAAGAAAAGGATTTAATGATTGAATCTCAAAAGGAACTGATTGAGACCTTGCAAAAACAAAAGCAAGACTCTGAACAGCAGAAGGAAATTCTGCAGCATCTTCAAGTGGAACTAAAGGAAAAAGAGCAGGAAATTCTGTCCCTTAGAAAGCAATGTGAGGCATGCAAGGAAAAGGAGGAAAAGCGTGAAGCCGAGCAAAGAAATTTCCAAGCAACAACACTGACTCTGAAAGAAAAAGAGGAAAAGATTTGGGTTCTGGAGGAGGCCATGACTAAGCTTCAACAGCAGAAGGAAGAGACAGCAGTGCAGACTAAAGCCATACTGCATAAACTAGAATATGCAGAATCTTCTCTTGAAGCTAGAAATCAAGAGATAGTGTCTTTGCAAGAGCATGTCCAGGACCTTCAAGAACAGAAGGAGGTGGCAGGCAAGCAGGCCAAAAGTCTAGAGCAGGATCTAGACAAAGTGAGTGAGATGTTGCAGAAGAACCATTTGGAGTTCCTCAAGCAGACGGAGCAAATGAACGCGTTCCAGCTTCGTGAAGAAAGCATGAAAGTAGCACTAACATCATGCCAGAAGCAAGTGACTCTGCTTGAGGAACTGGTGAGGAAGAAAGATGAAGACAGCAACACTCTTAGGCAAAAACTCCAGCACCTTGAAGAAGAACTGAGGACTTTGCAGAATCTCCAGCTTAGGCTAACTGAGAACAATGAAGAGGTCAGACATGACAGAGAGCAAGAGCTCCTGAAAGAAGTCTTCCCTGAGCGAGAAGGAGAGATCAAGGCTCGAAGTGAGCAAAAGTTAGAAGAGGAAATAAGAGACCTCCGGGAAGATCTCCAGCATGTTCAGCAGACTCTGACGAAGAAGGATAAGGAGATCGAGTACCAGACAGACAGAGTCAAGTATTTAAAGAAGACTCTGATAGAGAGAGAACAAGAGCTTAGGAGGCAGAGTGAACTCCTGAAAGAATTAACATTGGCTTTGCAATGGAAAGATGAAGGGGAAACCTTAAAAAAACAAATCCAAAAACTCCAAAAATGGGAGGAAGAGGAAGTAGAGAAGAGGAAAATTCTGCAGGAGAGAGACCATCTCTTGCAAAGGCAGAAGGAAATACCCCAACAATTGGAAGCTGAGAGGGAAGCCAATGGCGAAGAGTTGGAGCATGTGGCTGCTGCTTTGAATCAGAGAGAAAGCAGAGAACATGAATGGAGAGAGAACGCTCAAGTCCTGAGTGCTGCCCTTAGCAAGAGTGAAATGGCCAAAGGGAATCTGAAGAAAGAAATAACCGTCCTGCAGAGAATGGTTTCAGAGAGAGACGCAGACCGATTTCATCAACAGGTAGGCACTGGGATTGATGTTACGTCCCCTGAACATCTCTCAATGATTCCAGTGATGTTTCCCAGAAAGAGGTGGGAATCTAGATCCCTGTCAGTCCAGGCCTACTTGGGCAAAGCAGCCCAGGCTGCAGCAGGCAGCCCTGTCTCTCTGCCTGGCTCCAGCCAGAGACCACTGACTGCCAGATCGTTTGCTGGCACGCCCGGAACGACTGATACAGCTCTGGAGCTGCTGTTCAAATCAGCTCCAGGCCAAAAGCTGGGCAAGGGGAACTGCTTCTCCTGTACCCACGCAAGGGGAGCCAACACAGGCTTGCACAGGTTAGGTGTGCAAAGACAACTGAGCCCAGTGATGGACTAAACTGAGCAGAGTTTTGTACCGAGGGCTGAACAGCAGCTGCACTGCTGGTGCTTCAAGGATGCTTCCCAGGATGGAGATTTCTGAGGGACAGCTTTTCCAGCGTATTAAAAGAATGGGATTTCTCCTATTGCCTTGTCAGGTTAAATGCTTAATTATGCATTCAGGACATGTTTGTACTGCCATCCAAAAATCGTGGAGGCAAATTTGTTTGTATTTCTCTAAAGTGAACTGATTCAGATCCTGCTAGTGGAACAGCTGCAATAGCCTGTGCTGCAGCTTTGCCAAGAATTTGCCTATATTCTAGTATTCGTTAGTATATTGGCATGTTAAAAGTGCTACTAAGAAAATACTCTATTTATGGATTATATATTTGCTTACGACTTGAGAAATATTACTTGCAGCCTGATCAGAATGCTGACAAGTATTGTGATCTGTTGATGGGAAGTAAAGAAGTAACAAGGGTAAGAAGTGTGAAAAGAGCAGATTTTAGTTACATCCGTGTAGGTCAGGTATGCAAAAGCATTCAATCAGGTAATGCAGTTGCATCCACACAGATTGGTTTAGTGCTGATACCAAGACTACATTTATAGGTGCTCCAAGGAGCAGTTCGTGAAGAAAGGCACAAAAGGGGAGTTGGCTCCTGCCTAGGTTCAGAGCAGTGCATATGGCCTGATTGGTAACGTATTTTCAAAGAGCAGTTCTGTATGAGGATGTAACAAGAGAATAGAGAACAGAGCCATGGTTTTATCACTGCAGAAATACATGCTTCACCCACATCTTGCACATGTTTGGTTGTCTAAGGACAGAGAGTAGAACTGTATGTAAGAGAATTTACAGTGATGGTCAAAGAGGATGACCAAAGATGGTACATAACTTCCCTAAAAGGAAGATGTAAATGTGAAAGTCCTAACACCCGACAGGGAATGGCTGAGAGAGAGAGGGAGGTGGGGACACTACAGAGCTTTGTAAAACCATGAAGTGGCTGGATAGGAAATTTATGCTTCCAGTCTCTCAAAACCAGAATGGGAAACACTGAACAAAACTACCAGGAAGCAGATCCAGAATAAACTACTCCAGTGCAGGCAGTTCTCCAAGGGCAGTTGGAGCAGGGCCCCAAGAAGCAGGGTGTGTTGTTTTGGCCTGTGGACAAGGAGAAGAAGGTCCTTAGCATAGTCCATTCCTGTTGTGGTCATTCTCCCCAGTGTATTGATTGTAACACCTTTTCTAACCTTTATGTGGCACCGGCTCATGGAATCTCCTCTCCAACTGCCCAGCAGGCTGTTGCCGAAGGGGAGCAGCTGTCATGGCTCTCAGAGAAGAGACTCATGTTGCAGAGCCTGGAATGTCTGCAGCGAGCACTTGCAAGGCTGGAAGATGAAAAGGTGGAGCTCAAGCAACAAAACACTGAACTCAGGAGGACTCTCGAGCAGGTAAAGTGGGCTTTTGCTGCCTCTGCAAAGCCTCAGGCTCCTCTGGAACACGTGTTTGCCCAGGCAGCGCTTTGGAGCCCTCTGCTTGTTTCCTTGCCTCCCCCTGTCCCTGCTGTGGGCACACCCTTCTGTTTGCTCTCTCTGCTGTGGCAGCCCATGGCTTTCACCAAGGCACCTTCGCTGCGCTGCCTCCCTCCCTGGCCCCGTGTCCCTGGACACACACTGGCCTCTCTTGCACAGCCCCCAGCGAGAGCTCTTTGCCCCCAGAGTGGTCTGGTGCAATTCAGGGTCTCTGAGCAGAGATCTCCTGGCCTTGATGTCCCGAGGTCCTTTTGCTCCATGTTTGCTGACAGGTTTCTGTGCCCCTTTCTCCCAACCAATCTGCAGGTGGAACACGAACGGAGGAGACTGAAGAGATGTTTTAGGGGTCAGTTACTCCCCGATACCTGTGGATTTTCTCAGATCTCTGACTCTGAGCAGCACAAGTTGCCCTCTTCTAGACAGGTGAGAACAGCATTTTCCTTGGTGCGAGGAGGCTTTGCTCGTACAGAGCAATGATGGGAAATCCCAGTGGCAGCAGCCCTCCAGTAGAGACCTAATAGAAGTCAAATATCACCCATGGCCGTGACCAAACAGACTAAAAAAACATCCTTTCATTTTCTTCACAGGAGCAGTCTCATGCTCACTGCAGTCAGCGCTTAGCTGAGTTACAGAACCAGGTGAGAAATAGGAAAACTCTGATCAAAGGCTGCTGTTGCTGTACTCATGGGCACAGCTGTGCCTGCTGCTACAGTGTGAGTTGTGTTTGGCTGTCAGGAAGTGAGTACAGCAGGTATTGTCAGTCGTGCACCTGTTGGCAACAACCAAACAACATCCTTTACCTTGGTCTTAATTCTGACTTGTCTAAAGATCAGGTGGTGGGTGAGAGGGATGGGATGAAATTCAGAACACTGGAAGTCACCTGAAAATATCAGAATCATAGAATCATAAAATGCTTAAGGTTGGAAAAGCCCTCTGAGATCATCTAGTCCAACTATTAAGCCAGCATTGTTAATCCCAACACTAAACCATGGCCCGAAGCCCCACAGCTACTTGTTTTCTGAACCCCTTCCAGGGACAGTGATTCCACTACTTCCCTGGGCAGTCTGGGCCAGGATGTTCTCCTTTGTTGCCCGTTTCCATTTTCCCTTGACTCTGTAACAGTGGAGCTTGCATCTTAGCAGAGATCCAGGGATCTGAGGCAATGCCAGAGGTTTATTATTCCACTGGGCTTTGTTGCCCACATTGTGCTCTGCTCCTGCATGGAATGTTCTAAAGTTTGAGAGGGAGAGTTTGCTCCCTGTCCCTCAGCTGCCTGTCCAGGAGCTCAAGTAGGAGTTCTCCAGTACCCTGGGGAAGCAGCAGCCCTCATGCTGAGGCACAGCCCGTGGAGAAAGGGGTCAGTGGCCCGAATGTGTGCTGTGGAAATCAGAGTTGGGTTCCTAAATCCTGCTGGAACTCTCTCTACTAGACCTGTGGTGCCTGAGGGTTGTATGAGGGAAGGGTTTGCCAGCCCTGAACGGGACTTGCTGATCATCTGAGCTGTGTTCAGGGGCAGTCTGGGAGCCTGTTCCTTTCCCCTTCCCCAAGGGCAGAGTGTTGGTGAGGGCTGGAGTTGGAGGCTGTGTCTGCCCCGAGGGCCGGTACTGCGGGGCTGCAGATGCTCCTGCCAGCGTGGGCTTGTCTGAGCTGGGCCTTGTGCCTCTTTCAGGTGTCCCTGCTGCACTCACAGCTGGCCCGAGACCGACAGCATCGGCAGAACTACATTGAGAGCTGTGCAAGGACCAGCCAGGAGCTGTCAGACCTTCACCGGGAGCTGTCCTGCTCCTTTGCAGCTGTGCTCAAGGAGCCCAAAGCTGCTGTTCTGGAAGCAGAGACTCGGAAGCTGGATCAATCTCTGAGCCTTAACTCAGCACTGACATCCCTGAGCCATCAGTCTCTGGAGAGACATCCCAAGCATCCAAGAGCCAGACCTGCCAGAAGCGATGACAGCCTGAGGTAACAGCACCTCTGGTCTCCATTTGAATGGAAGGATTTCTGCTAAGACAAGGAGCTCATGGATGTGACAAATGGGGTCAACTCCTCCAGGAAGGGCTACTCTCTGCCTTTGACATCTGTTCATCTCATGTTCAGCTGGTGTTGCGAAACCTCACCTTATGCTGAGGATTAGGATCTATGAAGCATTATTTCATGAAGCAGGTGATCTCCGGAGACAAACTGTGATTATGTGAGAACAAAGACAGAGGTAAGGAGAGAATGATGTATGGAGAAGGAAGCCCAAACAACAGATGAATAATCCCTGAACAGTAAGACTTGTGGGTGACATCTGTCCAAGGGCAGCTACTCAAAATAAAAGGACACAAGGATTGCACTACAAACAAAGTAACCTAACAGTGTTTGTGGTGTTTGCATTTGCAAGTATCTCCTAGAGATAGACATTTAAATTTTTTTTTAAATAAAATTTTTTTCAGAAGAAAAATACACTCATTTTTCACTGGCACAGTGAGGCTATTGTGAGCTCTTACAAAACTTCCCTTCTTGAGGCCAGAGGTGTTCCATACAACAAGTACTGGGAATTTGAGGTGATACCAAACAAAGGGAGGGAGAGTGCACAGCAGGGATCAAAGTTCCTTCCCTTTTTCCCTCCAAAGCACTGGTGGCTTTGCCCCAGCAGCTGGCCTGAGGGATGGCTCAGCTGCTCTCCACTGGCTGTCAGCACCCAGCTCCAGCCCTGCCACAGCCCCAGGCCACGGATGCCATGGGGAAGGTGTCCTGGGCAGGGAACACTGCTCTCCACCAGTGGCTGAATCTCCTCCCTCCTGTGCTACCCACGTTGCCAGGGATGTAGCCCAGGACACGGGTGCTTCCTGGGCCAGTGCAGAGAGAGGTGTCCTCTGACTTATTCCCACCTGTCGGCCCAGCAATCCTGTATCTATAGGGTCTTTAGGTCATCTCTAGGGTCTCTGAGGAGCTGGCCAGGCTCAAACACAGATGAAGGAAGCTCGAACCCTCTGCTTGGACCCCTCTTACAGCTGCTTTCCTGCCCTAAATCCTCTTTTCTAGTTCGCCCAGGATGTGACAGAGTGCAGGGAGGAAGAGCAGAGTAGGATGTGGCTGGGGGCCGTCTCACCTCTCACCACCAAGTCCACGGTGTTGCTGACAGCAGACCATTCTCTCGAAGCATTCTTGGTGTAGCACTGGCAGCTGTAGCGGCCGCTGTCACCTTCCTGCACGTGGGAGAGGTTGTAGTGACCTTGTTCCCTTGAGAAGAGCTGGGCTCGGACCTGGCCCTCCAGGTACAGGTAACAGCCGGTGCTGGGCTGTGTGATGGTGCAGCGGAGCATCACGTCAGTTCCCGCGGTCAGCTTGTGACCAGGCACCACAGAGAGGTCGGGTCTGGGGAGACGGAGCTCTGTGGGGACAGGGGAGGGAATGAGAAGGCGTAGAGGGCTTTGACCTGGTGACAGGAGCACCAGGATCTCTGTGAAGCCACCAGCTGGCTCAGGCTAAGGTGAAGATGGTCCCCACCTCCCTAAGCCAGGGAAGAGGAGGAAGAACCCTGCCCAGCACGTGGACATGGAAGCCACGTGGCTGCGTACATCCCGGTGTGCCCCTGGATCGTGTGAGCCCCACGAGAAGGGAAAACGGCACATCCCTCACCTGCATACCCCCACCATGGCTGTACTCCTATTCCCAGGTAGCCCCCACAGCCCCATCCGCATGGCTATGGCCTGATGGCCCTGGGCCTGTAACTATCCCCATGTCCCTGCACTATAGCCATGGTCCCCTCACCCCCCGTGCATGTCTTTCTGGTCCTCTGTGGCTGTTTTTTCTGAGATAAAAAGCACATCTCCTGTGCGGTGGGGAATCGAAACTGTTGGGCCAAGAGGAGGGGCCAGGGCTGCAGTGCAGGGGCACGGAACAGAGCACCAGGCACCGGGCAGCAGCACCGGGCAGCAGCGGCAGAAGGCACCGGGCAGCAGCGACAGAAGGCACCGGGCAGCAGCGGCGCAAGGCACCGGGCAGCAGCACCGGGCAGCAGCGGCAGCAGCTCCTGGCAGCGGGCAGGGGTCTCCCCGCAGTGCCCATCATGGCCCTCAAGCAGCCGAAGGCGTGAGTGGGTCTGGGGGGTGTCACTGGGGGTTTGTGGGGGGACACAGGGCATGGCTGGAGCGTTCCGGGGGTCGTGGGGAGCTGTG
>VZRQ01010724.1:34027-69808 GCA_013397975.1 Machaerirhynchus nigripectus
TGCTGCGCGGCCATCAGCTCCATGGACATCGACCGCCCCGGAGACGGGAGGTGCCAGCCCATAGAGATCCCCATGTGCAAGGATATTGGCTACAACATGACGAGGATGCCAAACCTGATGGGGCACGAAAACCAAAGGGAAGCTGCAATTCAGCTGCACGAGTTTGCCCCCTTGGTGGAGTACGGGTGCCACAGCCATCTGAAATTTTTCCTGTGCTCCCTCTATGCCCCGATGTGCACGGAGCAGGTTTCTACCCCGATCCCAGCCTGCAGGGTGATGTGCGAGCAGGCGAGGCTGAAGTGCTCCCCGATTATGGAGCAGTTCAATTTTAAGTGGCCAGACTCCTTGGACTGCAGCAAACTGCCCAACAAGAACGACCCCAATTACCTGTGCATGGAAGCCCCCAACAACGGGTCGGATGAGCCACCCAGGGGCTCCAGCATGCTGCCACCCATGTTTCGTCCCCAGCGGCCCAGCAGTGGCCACGATCTGCAGCAGCACAAGGACAGCCTCAGCAGAACGTCCTGTGAAAATCCTGGCAAGTTCCACCATGTGGAAAAGAGCGCTTCCTGCGCGCCGCTCTGCACGCCAGGGGTTGATGTTTACTGGAGCAGGGATGACAAACAGTTTGCCGTCATTTGGATTGCCATCTGGTCCATTCTGTGCTTCTTCTCCAGCGCTTTCACTGTCCTCACTTTCCTCATAGATCCTCAGCGTTTCAAGTACCCCGAGAGGCCCATTATCTTCCTCTCCATGTGCTACTGTGTCTACTCGGTGGGGTACATCATCCGCCTCTTCTCGGGTGCTGAGAGTATTGCCTGTGACAGGGACAGCGGCCAGCTCTATGTCATCCAGGAGGGGCTGGAGAGCACCGGCTGCACCATTGTGTTCCTGGTTCTGTACTACTTTGGTATGGCGAGTTCCTTGTGGTGGGTGATCCTGACTTTAACGTGGTTTCTGGCGGCTGGGAAGAAGTGGGGGCACGAAGCCATCGAAGCCAACAGCAGCTACTTCCACCTGGCAGCGTGGGCCATCCCGGCTGTGAAGACCATTATGATCCTGGTCATGAGAAGGGTGGCTGGAGATGAGCTGACAGGGCTGTGCTATGTTGGCAGCATGGATGTGAACGCCTTGACGGGGTTTGTGCTCATTCCTTTGGCTTGTTATCTAATCATTGGCACTTCTTTTATTCTTTCTGGGTTTGTGGCCCTTTTTCATATCAGGAGGGTGATGAAAACAGGTGGGGAAAACACCGACAAGCTGGAGAAGCTTATGGTCAGGATTGGTGTCTTCTCAGTCTTGTACACAGTGCCTGCAACTTGTGTGATAGCCTGCTATTTTTATGAGAGACTGAACATGGATTACTGGAAAATTGTGGCAACTCAACAGAAATGCAAGATGAACAATCAGACTAAAAATTTAGACTGCATGATGAATAACTCTATCCCGGCAGTAGAAATTTTTATGGTCAAAATTTTTATGTTGTTAGTTGTGGGCATTACTAGTGGCATGTGGATCTGGACTTCCAAGACTCTTCAATCCTGGCAAAATGTTTGTAGTCGGAGATTAAAGAAGAGAAGTAGGAGAAAACCCGCAAGTGTTATTACGAGCAGTGGAATCTACAAAAAACCTCAGCATCCACAGAAAACTCACCTTGCAAAGTATGAATCAACATTACAGCCGCCCACTTGTGTGTGACCAGGGTTTCGAAAAGACTGTATCTCACCTTGCAGACTTAAAATGTCCAAGTAGCCGTCAGAAATTAAAAATGAATGGTGCTTTTTTTGTCAGAACAGTTTAATATCTCAAGGCACAAAAATGTATCATGCTGAATTCAGGACCTGGTGAAAAACTGAAGGTAAAACGTACTCATGGAAAGGTTTTCAGTGAAAGAAATATTGTGAATTAAAACAGTCTCTTCTGTTACTAATTTGTAGTTAAGAATTACATCCATCCCTCAGATTAAAAGAAAAACAACATAAAATCAAAACCAAACACAACAACCAACACCTATTTAACTTTGTCATGTAGCTGGGCTGGATTTTCTTCAGCTTTCTGAGTAACAAGGTATAGTCAAGTTTTATGGAGCAGTGGTTTGATTTTAGAAGTGCCCGAGTGAGCGTTGTCCCTCCAGGGACACGGAGGCCCGAGGAGGCCTGTCCTGAGCAAGGATGCTCTCTGGGAAAGCAACCTCCGTGCTAACTTTAAAATCCTTTACAACTCCTCTCAGCCTACTGGGTTTGGAGTGCCTAAAAATAGGCTCCATCTAAAATGCTCACCAATATTCTTTCACCAAAAGAGAAACTTCCTGCACCAGACACAAACTTTGTGAATAAGAATAATGTGCAATACATTTTTTTTTTCTTACCATGACATGAAAAGAGAAACAAGTATTTTGCTGTACATAAAGACAACAAAAGAAATCTCTTAACAAAAGAACTAAGAGGTCTAGTCCTCAGAAACCCTTTAGTGTTACATTTTGTGGCTTTTTAATGGAAATCAAGCCAATGTTATACACGTTTGGACTGATTTGTGCAAAAAAAAAGGGGGGGATCAATTCAAAGAGACCCAAAGGGCTTATTGACTCTTTCTATTGTTAAACAAATTCTCACTATGAATAGATCAAGAAGCACTAGATTCTGCAAAGGGAAGCTTTGTATAGAGTGATGCTCTTTACTGTGCTGGGGGTGCACAGTTTTGTGCTGTATATATTTGTAATATACAATTATTTTTCACGCTCCACTATTTTATTAAAAATAAAATATGTTCTTTAGTTTGATAATTTTGTGTCTTCTAAACTTTCTCTGATGTGCTTTGCAGTTAATAAACTTGTTTCCTGGATTATTTGATAAAAGCACACTTTGAATATAGCAGTTGTTGTTACACTTGCCTGCAAGTATAAATAGAGAGAACAGTCATTTACTCGAAAGAAATTGCAAGTTGGAATGAAATAAATGGATTTTGAAGTCGCACCTTCCTGTGAGCCTCTGCAACTGAGGAAACTGAATGGGAAGAAGCTTTAGTGATGTAAAAAGCTGCAGTGATGTAGAGCAGTCCCATGTTTACAGAGCGCTGAGATTACAACAATGATCCTTGGTTAACACCCCTTCAAATTTGCATAGGCTACGTCCAGCATGTTAAAGATCGCTGGCTCACCTCGCACAGCTGGAGCACAATTCCAGCTCTACCCTTCAGGGAATTCTTCCCCTTCCTAACACCACTGAGAGTCTCACCGCTTGTGGAAAGACTTAGGGAGGCCCGGGAAGTGAATGCTGCACCAGGGAAGTTACGTGATGAAGCTCAAACTGGAAATACAAGAAGTCTCTGGTGGAGTGTGGTTTTGTGTGAACCTGGAGCTTTCCATGCAGTTTCCCAGTTGCTGACCAGGCTGGTGAGGCAGGGATGGAAGCTCACACACACTGCTCTAGAAAAGCCTTTGTCAGGGATCTCGTCACAGAGAGAACAAGGTCTTGATGGACTTGGGGAGAGTGAGGATCCTTGTGACAGTCATGTGGCTGGGAGCTTTCCAACAAAAGGTTCTTCAGTAGTGGTCTGGTTTTTCAGCTTATCTGTGCAGTGTGACAGAGAAATTTGTGCCCTCTTGTACTCTTTTTAAGTGTTCCCAGCAGTGACTGGGAACTTGAGTGACAGAAATGATCTTGCAGGTATTATTAATAACATTTATGTCTAAAGTGCACATATATAAAGCAGCTTTTGATATAAAATTTATCTTTTGAGGAGAGAAAATATCTTTTTGCTCCTTTGTGCCAGTGTGCCACTGTTTGACACACATCTTCGAGATGCCCTGGGAGTTAATCCTGCCAGAGGACACCGTGCTGCAGCCCAAGTAGGACATTGCACTAAACAAATCCCCTTCTGGAACTACTGAATTAATGCCTGTGCATCTGTACATGCTCTGGCTAAACCAGTGGTGTTAGATCCTGGGAAATGGAGAGTTTTAAAATACCCTGAGCACTGCAGACTGCTGCAGGAACCCTTCAGGTGCGTGCTCCGTTACTGTGTGCCTCACAGGGAATTCACCTCTGACACCAGGGTCACTGCTGGCTTTACCAGGGCCAGCTTTGTTCAGGGAATGTCTCGGGGACATTCCCTGTCCATTCTTTGTTCAGGGAATGTCTCGCTCTGACGTGCATTAGGCACTGAAATAAACCTCTCGCTGTTTTTGTAGGCTATGGAATATTATTTGCTTTCGTTGGTGATGAGGAATTCTTGCAGCCTGCTATCAGGATCCTGGAGGAGAAAAAAGTGAAGAAAGATGTTCAGCAGTGGCTGAGTTCCTGCTGCCATTCTGAGTTTATTCAGTTGGCAGCTTAGGCCCTTCATTGTCACCAGAGCAGAACTGCACCTTTTTCTGTGAAAATGCCAAATAATGCTTGGCTGGGTGCACCATGGTACAAGAGACTCTTGCTAAACTGTAAACCAAGTATTCTGGTTTTATTTCATGTTTGCAGTTATTCAGGAATTATTTGGGGGGGTTATTGGTAAGCAAATGAGATTCTTCAAGTGCATAATGATGCTAATTCTTTACATCAGGATGAGTACACTGTAAATGCAGCAGAGTGCAATGATTGGCTTTGAGGTCATCTTAAGAATTAATTCATTCAGAAATTGTACTTCTGACTGTCCCATAACTCCTAACTATCTTAACAGTTTAATACTGAAGTTGCTACTTAAGGAATTAAGTATTAATTAAGTATTAACAATATTACTGTTAAAGGGAAAGTGATATTCTTGTTTTCAAAACAATTCATTTAATATAGCATCATTCATAATTAACACAGGTTTGTATTCTTGCCTTAGAAGGCTGCATATTAGTTAAATGATAATAATACTAAAAGTCATTAAGACAACATCTCAAAAACATTAAACGTCTTTATTTTTTACAGTAATTTTAAATTTTAGTGAAATCGGGTTTGTATTTTTATTTGTTGAATTTTATAGGATTTTTCTTTACTGTCAAGGCCCAATAGGTATTTGCTTATCTCAGACTCTTAGGAGAAGTATCTGTATGTGGTTATTTTAACAATCCAGTCACTCCATAGGGAACTTGTTGAGGAAGAAATGTCCAGTGGCATTTATCAGATAGAAATTCTAAAAGAAATGCACTCTGTTGGCACTGTAAATCAAGACCCAGATGTTTGCCACAGGCTTGTGTACAGGTAAAAGAAAGGCAGAAAGTTCTTTGTTCTGGCAAAGGTATTTGGTAGAACACTTTGATTTACTGAAGAGAGATTAATGAGGTAAGGGTACGAGATCAGCGGGGGAAAATGGGATTCAGGGCAAAACTCCACAAAATCCTAATTACAATAGTAAAAGTCTTGTTTCTCGGTGAAATGCTGATGCTTCTCATAAATAGAACTATAATTAAGCTCAGTACTTGCAGGGCTTAGCTTGAGACCTGACGTGTTGGGACGCTTGGAGCAGAGCAGTGGGAGCGCCCCAGCTGAAAGGATGTGAGGGGCTCGGCCCAGGAACGTTCAGATCCCTTCTCAGGTTTTGCCCGAGCAGCATTTCACGTGTCTGTTGTTATGCAGCCATCGTTCACATCTGGCTGTCGCCCCACGGCTCCAGAGCGCAGCAGCAGCCCAGGAGCAGCAGTGGCTGTGGCACACGCCCTGCTCAGCCCAGCCCTAACGCCCCTGGCTGCGAGGGGATGGCTCTGTAATGATGGGATGTTCCGTGCTCAGGTGGGCTTTTGATGACAGGTGGTCCCCAGCAGCAGATGGCCTCAAAGGACGAGCTCCAGCGCATTTGAGTTTAAAACATTTACACATTTCTTTAAAAAAAATTTTTGAAACGGTATCCTCATGTAATGTTTTTAAGTATTTTAGACAGAGTGGCCAAGTTATTAACGGTGACAGATGATAAATCAGGGCATCCTTTAAAAGGTGGGTGCTGGTGATTATGTGGTCCTGGAGCTTGCTTTGATCAGAAGTGACAGCCCTGTAAGGTCTGTGCCACTCAATCCCCCCTGAAGGGAGATCAGCACCTGTTTGCACTTTGAGGCTCCTCTACCTCCCACTGCCTTCCAGCACTATTTCATCTTTTTTAGCACACTTGATGTTGATTAGCTTTAAGCAAAGTCATTATTCATTTACAAAACACTCCTTGATGGAGCTGACTGTGGACTGTATTTCGGTGGCAGTGTTTGTGCTGTAACAGTGAAGGGTGTATCAACGTCCCCATTATAAAAGCTTTATTTTCAGGGAGCCACAAGTTCCAATCAGTGCTAATATGAACCGGGTTTCAATTATTTTTGTACCCAGACAATGGTACGTGTTGCCCTTGGGTCTGTTCAGCTCGAGCCTGCTGTGTCTGCACGTGTTTATCCAGGAGAGACACAGGATCAGCTCTGTGAAACAACCAGGTCCTGCGCTGGCAGATCCGATTTTAGCTCAGTAAATGCTGTTCCAAGTAGCTTCAGGTCGAAGTGGAATGGATATTTCAGGAGACCAGCACAAACACGGCTTTGACTTCACCAGGGTTGTACAGCAAATCACGGCAGTGGGTGCCCATGGTTATTTTGGTGTACAGCAGGACGGAGGCACGGCCTTGCCAGCGCCTTGGGAGCTCCCCAGCAGCAGCAGGGTGTGGCCAGGCAGCTCCAGCGCCCTGGGAACAGATGTGGGTCCTGCCCAGCTGCCTCGGGGGCCCAGCGCTGCTTTTCCTGTAGTAGCAAAGTTAAAGCTCTGGGGAGTTGTGCATCAAAGGCAGGACTGAGCGATCCTTGTGGACGTTTGTTTGGCATTGTTTAAAGAGGAATTCCTTCAGTTTGTTGTCACTGGTTTTTTCCTTCCATTCTTCAAGATCTCCTCATAGATCTGCTCCATTGAAGTCAGTGGGTGTCCAGCTAAATTCAGTGTATGCTTTGAACCAAACTTCCTATCTCAGGGAAGGCATGAGCTATGGGAAAAGTCATTATTTTGATATTTTTTTTTCCACATCAGAGCATTTCTTGAAAATCCTGACTTGACGTAAGTTCATGGTACAGGAAAAAATATAAGTGAATGAAACTATTTCAATTATATTTTCGATATATGCTGCTATGTTAGAGTGGACAAAGCCCAGTATGTTGCAAAACCACCTGTCATTTCAAAATGAAATTCAAAAATACTGGATGTTGATAATGTTGGAATGAAGATCCTAGGCTTTTTGAGAACACATATTTATTGAAAAATGCTCAGTGTTAACAAATCTGCATTTCCTGCTGGCGAGGCAGCTCCTCAGAAATTCTTCAGTCCGTTCCCATCTTTGCTCCTGCCTCTGCCTCTGCGGAGGGGCTCAGACCTGTGACATCCACGGAGCTAACGAGGAGCAGCAACATCTGGAGCAGAGCCCGCATCGTGCACCTCGTTTGCTCCTCTCCTCACTGATCAGCACCTCTGCTCCCCTTCCCCTCTCCTCCACTGCTGATCAGTCTTTCATCATCTGCATGTGCCTGCCTTCTCTTCCCCTCCTCTCGAGTGATCCCATCCCTTCAGTCTCTAATCTGCCCACACACAGCTCTCTGTGCTACTGGCCGCTACCTGCCACTGCTTTGAGCTTTTTTTGTTCCACAGAAACGAAAAGATATTTCAAAACTTGTGTTTTATCTCTCTTTTTGGGTAAAGACTGTGGTGAGAAACAGAGGTTCAAAGTTCTGAGCTACCAAAGGTGCTGATGAACACAGGAGACTGTCAAGAGGAGACTGCCAGTTCTGAGCAGCTGCCTTCAACTTAAAAATGCTCTTTTGTGGAAGACAGGCATTGTTTGGTTCCGTCTTGTATATTTGTTATTTTATAGTTCCTTTATCTGAGACTAATGTCTGTGTGAACTAAAACACAGGAAAGGGACAAAGAATATTTGATCAATTGATAAAACAGAGGGGAAAAAACCCCCACCTTTCACTCCAAAGCTTTTAGCCTGAGGAGAGGTTTGTACGCCTCAAAGCTGGTGAGTTTTTCCCAGCTGTACCCAGCTGGTCTGACAGAACCATCCTGCCTGCCCTCAGCCTGGCGTCCTCATATCCTGAGCCGCTCCCAGCCATAGCAATGCTGCACTGGCAGCTGCATTACAGAGGAGGCTGAGTTTGACTCTTCGTGGTCCTATAGAAAAATTCCAAAACTGGCCTGTGATCAGTGCAGTAACTCGGTAACATTCGAATCACAGGATTGACAACGGAGGCTGTGGTGCTGTAGGGGAGTCGGTTTTGGCTTTGTTTCAGTCTCAGCGCTGAGATAGGAACGCTGAGAGTGCACCAAATTTTATGTCTCTTTTCACACTCTGTAGTAGCTCTTCAAGGACCTCCTTTGCATATCTAACAAGGAGAACTGTGGGAAAGAGACTTCTGAATCTTGCATGCTGTAGGGTTGTCTTTGATAGCAAATTTCACAAGAAAGTAAACACTGACTGAGTGTGTCTATATGGAGTGATTTGAAACTTTGCAATCTGTGAGCTCCTCCAGAAACGACAGGAGAGCAGAGGGAGTAAATAGGCCAAAGATACTGAGAACAGAGCCACAGGAGAGGAGGAAGGAGAAAACCGCCTCAGGGGAGCTGGAATTGTTTAAGGCCTAAGGCTGGAGATGCACAAACTCAGCTGCTTATTTTTTGCACAATAATCTAACGTGGTGCCCAGGAGTTTGGTTTCCAGCGCACTGCTCTGACCCTCTGCTCTCCTCACAGGTACAGAAAGGCATTCAGGATTTCGATTCCACGCTTCCCTGGTTATCCTGCATAACTGCATCAATATTTAGAGTTGGTTTGATTATCTGGCTGTGAGCACGGTATCTGACATGGCTGGAGGAGTGTTACAGTGCTACAGCTTTTCATAAACTGAAGTTGCCAGTGTATGACTTTTGAAACAAAGTACAATGCAGTGGCAAGAGATGGTTTGAAGAATAATCAAATTCAGAATTCCAGCCATTACTGGTTTTGTTAATTAACTTATCTGGGGCAACAGGTTCTTCTGCATATTTCTTTGAAAATTCCACCCTTGGAGCCCACAGAGTCGGGACTCTGAAGGGGTGTATTACACAGCTCTTTGATCAGCTTCGAAAATTCCTCAAAGCCCTTCATTTGCAGGATAAGATAAAACCAAATTTAAGGCAGAAGAAGGCACGTCCTTTACTCCTTTTTTTAACTTCCAAATTTGGCTTCACACGGACTGGCTGCTGAGGGTTAGTGGCCTCCGAACGAGGTACTTCATGGAGCAGATTCTGCTTCTGTTAAGTGCTCCAGGAAACCCCGATGGCACTGGGCCATGGCCACACTGAGAGGATGGAGTGGAGAACAGCCAGGGGCTGGGCTGGGTCCAGGTGTTTTATTTTCAGCCCTTGCTGTCCTGTGCAGGCACAGGTTGGAAATAGGATGAAATGGAACAATGGTGAGGTTGTCCTCCCCTCCCCAGGGGTTCAGGAATGATGCACCACACAAAGCAGAGTCACAGCCAGAGTGAGTGCTCACTGGATCAGATACTCTCTAAAAGACAGAAAAAGAGATTCAATTTATCTATAAATAGTATGTGTCTCCTAGGAAAACAAAATCATGGAAGTAATAAATCAGAACTTAATTTGGAGAACTCTGTTCTGGCTGCTGTTTCCATCTTACAAATTCTGCACTCAAATCCCCACCTGCTGAAAATCCCACGCGTGTCTGGAGCCCAGAGAGCAGAGCAGAGGTTTGCTGTGGACCCGGGACCCCCAAGGCTCGGGAGGGCTGGGAGCGCCGCAGTGAGCTCGCCCCGCAGCTGCCGCAGGGGTGACCCTGGTGGCACTCGGAGCGCTGCCCCGCCAGCTCGGGGCTCTCCGCGGGCAGAGCACAGTGCCCAGCAGGGCACGCCAGCCCGGGGCCCGGCACTTCCCAGCCTCGCTGCAGCCACAGCCCTCGGCCCTGCGGGGTTCCCTTCCCGAACCGCATCTCCCGTTTATCGCTCCCAGAAGCAGCGGGGGTTCTATATGGGCGGTGGCAGTGGCAGCTTTGGGGTTGGTCTGTGCTTCGGTACCAGTCTGAAGTGATCTTTGAGGCAGAGGCTGTCTCGGTTTGGCAGCCCCCGGTAAGGTCCCTGTCCTGCCAGTGGTGGCCCTCTGCTGCTGCTCCCAGCTCCCTGTGGGACTGGGGACTGCTCGGCCGGGCATTTAAAGCATCAAAGAGCTGCTGTTTGAAATGCAGCCCTAAGCAAACCATCCGTGTCTCCAGCAGAAGTCAGAACGCAGGAGGCTGATGTTCTGGTTCCCTGTTTGATGTGTTTAACACAACAGACATATCTACAACTTGGCATTTAAAAACAGCAACAAAAACAAACAGGCTGGGGTCGTTTACATAACAAAAAGCTCCTTGGCCTTGCAGGAGGTTCCTTTGAAATGTACGATTGTTCCTGTCGCTGACCTGGTCTGGAGCTCAACCTCTTGTTTCGTACACACCAAAAGGCAACATTTCAGTAAGTGAGATCTCTTCCTTCCACAAGCTACCGTGTTTAAAAAACCAACCCAAAATCAAACCTGGAGCTGCAGGGGCTCCACTGTTATGTATTTCCCCTAAAGTAGTCTTTTTGAAGCACCAGGCCGGCTTTGCAGCCGGTTTTAACAAGTACAGAATCTGCTCGTGACTGATGTAGGAGTGCACAGCTCACACCACAGTTCCCAGTAACCCTGGCTCTCCACAATGAGTGCTTCATGGCTTGCTTTTCCATTTCATCTATTCAAAACCACACAGGACTCAAATAGTTGTAGTCTGTGAGTAGTGGTGTAAATGTAAATGACAAAGTATCCTTTTCTATCATCACAATCTGGCGATACATACAACTCTCACCATGTGAATATTGAATATTTTGATATTTCAAGCCAGTAAATTGTATTTCAAGGCAGGCTTAATCTTTTAGATTTGTACTTTAAATGTACAAGCAGCACTTCAAGAAACTGTGTAGTCAGGTTTTTTCTTTTCTTTTTTTTTTTTTCCCAAGGAATGTCTCTCCTTTTTGTTTTGCTTATTTGCAGAAGTAATTTCTGAAGACAACAAAAACAACCAGCAAAATGAATTCCCATGTTAATTAGAGCTGTTCATGTTAGGAAAGGAATGGTTGGTTCCTATTTGTTTTCTGTGTTCCCGTGGGATGGGTGACACATGATTAATGTGTCAGTGGTGTATCTCAGACCTCTGACAGTAAATAAATTGAGTACAGTGAAAGTGGCAGTAGAGAAATCCCTTAAAATATATTGTGGCACTCTCTAGTGCAGAACACAACAGGCTGGGCCCTCGAGTCGGGCCCAGAAACACGGATCAGCAACTAAAATAAACGCTCACAATTCCGTGGGTTTGAGTCTGCTATCCTAGATCTGTATATGGCTCCAGTTAGTGTCAGGTCCCCTCAAACTGTAGGGTTTGTTAGTCCACACACTGGCACCAGAGCTGTGTCAGCCTGTTAGAGGTGGTGAATTGAAAGGCACCGGGGTGGAGAGAACCATTCCCAGCGGGGGAGGCAGGACTGTGTTGGGGGAGGCACAGCGGGATGGCTGCGGGCACGCGGGGCACGGGCAGATCCCCCCAGCCAGCTGAGCTGGCAGCCACAGCCTTCAGATCCACCACAGCCTTCAGATCCACCACAGCCTTCAGATCCACCACAGCCTTCAGATCCACCACGGCTTTCAGATCCACCACAGCCTTCAGATCCACCACGGCTTCCAGTTCAGATCCACCACAGCCTTCAGATCCACCACAGCCTTCAGATCCACCACAGCCTTCAGATCCACCACAGCCTTCAGATCCACCACAGCCTTCAGATCCACCACAGCCTTCAGATCCACCACAGCCTTCAGATCCACCACAGCCTTCAGATCCACCACAGCCTTCAGATCCACCACAGCCTTCAGATCCACCACAGCCTTCAGATCCACCACAGCCTTCAGATCCACCACAGCCTTCAGATCCACCACAGCCTTCAGATCCACCACAGCCTTCAGATCCACCACAGCCTTCAGATCCACCACAGCCTTCAGATCCACCACAGCCTTCAGATCCACCACAGCCTNGCTTTCAGGTCCACCACAGCTTTCAGGTCCACCACAGCTTTCAGATGCACCAGCACCAGCTCAGACCATGGAGCAGAGGTTCCCACAGGTGCTTTGGGAACACAGCAGGAGAGGTCCCTGGCTCCCAGGAAGGAGTTGGAGCTCACTGATGGTATCTGGCCGCGTGCTCCAGTGCCAGAACGTTCATGAAGCCACTGGACTTGTCGGCTCTCATGGAGCCAGCTGATATCTTGCTGGGGCTGCCACATCTTCCTGGATTCCTGTGGGTAGAGGAACCAGCTTTTTTTGTATAAGGGCAAGACTGTATCTCACCTCTGTGCTGGCTCTTTCATCCTCACCATTCTGATGAGAGCAAAGCCTTGAATTACCAGTCTAAAATGCAGGAGTGAAACTAAGGCAGAGCAGCAGAAGGGATGTGGCTTTCGGAGGGGAGGCTGAATGGAAGGTGCTTGGAAGAGACTGGAGTGCAGGATATTGAAGTTATGTGAGTGCCTGGCGACTTACGGAATTCTCACATTTTATAAAATACAACGTGTCATTGGGTGGCTGGAATTTTATTTTCTTATTTTATAATCATTCATAAAACAGTGTCTCTGATGAGGTTTGGGAGCAAGCTAAACTTCGTATTGTGGGCAATAAAAATAGCAGGTATTGTCTGTGACAGTAGGATTGCAACTTGCATGCCCAGTTTAGCATCTCATGGAGCAATTATTGCACCTCAGCTTTAGATGTTTCAGTACAACTTCTCTTTGTTGATCAGTTCTTCTGCTAATGTACAGTTACTCCGTAGTCCAGAGATTCTGCATCGTGGTCACACCTTTTTGCTGGAGGAGTTGGATTCATCTGCCAAAATCTAGCATTTTCCATAGATTATCTAAGAAATCTCCCTCAGGGGTTTAAGTCTGTGCTCTGCCCAGCTCCTAAAAATCAGACAGCTACAAAAGAGATTGGAGGTAGCTGATAGCATCAGCACAGTAAATCATTCTCCTAAAGAAAATAATGAATTATAAGGCAACTTTACAAATTCCATTCTAGCTCTTGCTCCCCAAGCACGAATCTTTAAAACATGTTGGAAATGAGGTGACCACAGTTTATTTTATTGAAATGCTGTGGGTTATTCGAGGGATTAAAAAAACCCCAAGTTCTTTCTGTTCCTGATGCTGGCACAGTCTGTGATTGGTCACCGTGCTTTGGGAGGGCCCGTGCCAGCCAGAAACAAGGCCCCTGCAATGACTGGAAAAGCATCTTTTCCTGTCAGTTAGGAACTTTTAGTGAGAAAAAGGAAATAATGAGAAAGGAAATAATGGAAATAATGCCTATGAATTAGGGCACACGCCCTTGGTGAGCAGAGCATGGACAAGAAGGTTGTTCAGGGATCTGAACACCTGCAAAAAGCAGAGTGTCTGTCGGGCTCTGGCTCCCTGGGAACACCATGGACACGGGAAGTGCAGAGCACCCAGAGACAGCTCAGCTCAGGCTGAGCAGGAAGGAATAGGTAAAAGGGCCTTCTCTCCAGGATTTACCCGTTCCTGCTGTGGTTTGGATCACACGAGGGTGGGAGGGGAGCGCTGCCCCTTTCCCCCATCAGCCCCCGCCCGTGGCAGCAGTGCTGCAGGAATGTGAGGCATGAGGGGTAATTAAAGCCTTGTAATAACTGCACAGAACGTGTCACCCATGCCTGCAGCTTCTCCACACCTCAGCTCACACCCTGCCCCTTTCTTTGTGCTCCACCCAAGCTTTGGTTTCCTGCACCCACTCCTGGCTTCTGCGCTGCCTTTCCACGCTGGCTCCAAGAGCCTCCCAGCTTCTGCTGCCTCTCCTCCAGGTAACCACTGCTCTGTGTCAGGGCTGAGTTCGATCAGCATCAGCCATAATCAATACTCCCATCTGTTAACAACCGGCCCTGCCGGGAGGATGAAGGGCAGGCTACAGGTGCGTCACACGAGGTGAGCAAAGCCCAAAAAGTGGCTCTGTTTTCGGGGAGGACACGTGGGGCCGGCTGCTCTGGCTCCTGTGCTCGGTGGGGCCGCTCTCAGAAGCTGCAAGCGTTTCCCACCCTGCAGTGAAGCAGAGGTAAAAGGAAACAAAACAACGTAAGTGTATGGAAGAGATCATGGCTTAGGACAGGACCTTGAGGTAGGTTTTTCACCTGGTGTTGTAAGATTTGCAACTCTCCCCAATGGGCTTGAAAAGCAGCTTGAGCTCTGCTTCATTTAATGTTTAGTTTTTACAAACATCACAGTGTATGGGTTCTCACTAACTGTAAGAGACAGAAAGGATGTTTTCCATTTTTGATGTAAAATTTGACAACTTTTTTGCCTCAGGGGTAATCAAAACTCACTGAGAAACACATTGTTTTGTTGTTATTATTTTTCCTTTGGACTGTACTGACTATTTTAAACCCATCAGTATTAACTGTTTTCTTAATTAAACAGAGTGGAGTGCAAATATTGTCATCTTCAGAGTGTACAATGGGAACTCTATTTTTTAACTTTTTTTTTTGTCTCTAGTTCATCACGGCCAAGCCCTATGGGAAGCCCAAAATTTCTTTTTGCATCTTTCCAAACCCCCATTTCTATCTTCTTCTGAAGCACTGGAGGTTGGCCACAGCTCGAGGGTGGATTTGGCAAGTGGTGTTACAGTTGTGCACACGCCTGGCTGAGGAGTCTTGCTCCCACAGCCAGAGTTAGGCTGATTGCCTGATTTGGGGTCAGGAAAGGAGGAATTTTCTCTGGCCAAACTGGCAGAGTTTTGAAGATTTTTTTTCCCCTCCTGTATATTCAACACACACTTGGTGGAGTCATCTCACACAGAGTGATCAGGAGAGGCACAAGGTACTTGTAACAGATTTCATCTCTTTCTGTCCCCTTCCTAACAGTGACGTGTCCCCCAGGCCTGATCTTCCCTGTGTGGCAGTGGGAAGCGTCTGGGAAATGTAGGGAGTGGCAATTTTGGGGACCCTCCTTGGGCTTGGTGACACTCTTTTCTGGTGAAGAGCTCCTGTGAGACAGAACTGCTGGAACCACATACCCATAATTTCACTGCTATGAAAACAAACAATTGATCTGCTTCTCTTTGGCTTAAACAGAGGTATTTTGCAGATAAAATCTGTTGGCTTCAAACTCAGATGATACAGAATTTAATAGGGCAGGGTGGAGATTCTGAGTCAGCACTAAGCTTTGTCCTGCAGTAGAAATCTTCAGGATTCCTCTCTGATACCTGTAAACGTGGCAATCTTTGTTCCTGCAGTGACCAGTTCCCAGGTGGAAATCCCTAATTCCCTTTAAGCGCCTCCTCTGTGACACCACAGAACCAAAGGTGACTCAGCCAGCAAGGAAACCTCCAGGCCCTCTGTCCTTGGATTCCCTGACTAGACTGCAGTGAAGTCCAGGGCAGCACCAGGAAAGCTGTCAGCACCACAGCAATGCAAGCTGAAGTACAGAGATTCCCTAATTACATAGGCAGCCAGGTGATTCAGTTGGTAACTGGGGCACTGTGGGTTCAGATGTGAGCTGCTGGAGATGCTGGAGCAGAGTTTCTCTTTCCTTGGCAAACACAGCACTCAGCGTGCAGCCCCCAGAGCCCCGAGGTGCTGCCGAGACCTTGGCACACCTCCTGTCTTCTGAGACCTTGGCACTCCTCCTGTCTTCTGAGACCTTGGCACACCTCCTGTCCTCCGTGAGGCTCCTTCTGCTTCTGCCCTTCCATAGATCATTTCCCACACACCATTATGTGCTTCAAAGGGCCTTTGCTGGATCTCCAAGAACCAACACTGACCTCATTCCAGGGAATACAACTTATGTTTCTCTATTCCCTTTCTGTACAACATAGATTCCTTTTGGGCTTTGATGGATTAAGAGAGCAATATCTCTTCTTTTCATCATTCTTAATAATGAATAATAAAAATTCTCAACATTATCTCTGTTCTAAGAAGCTGAGCACTTCACACAAGTATTTGTTAAACAAGATTTTTCTAGCAGGTAATTTTGTTGGTTTTATCCACATTAATATTTCATCTGCCAGGTGATTCCTCAATTAATGGGGCATTAAGCAGTCCACAGAAATAATACTGGGTTTCAACTATATTGAGAAAAAAAAAAAAAGAGAAAGGTAAAGAGGTAACCAAAGCATATTCAACTGATGAAAATCTTCATTGATTTTGTAGGAGATTCCCCAAAAGTGGATCCTGATCCATCACCAAGGCTCACGAGCACAACTGCGGTGAAAATTAAACATTACTGTAATTGTTTAGGGTGACTGTGTGACAAGGGCATTGTGTTTTTTAAGCTGGGCAATCAAATCTTCAGGCTCAGGATATCAGCTGACGGCCCTTTGGTTGTGAAAGAATTATTGTATCACTTGTACCCAGCCTTACAAAACCAGTCAGGTGCATCCTTTTCTTTCTGGCTGCCTCTAAAGCAGTCGTTGTGTTTCTGAGTCATAATCACACTCCATCTCCTTAAATGCTTTTTCAGAAGTGACAGCCTCTGATAGCTCTTCCCCTATTGTCCCAACCTGGGCCCCACTCGAGTCTGGGACAGTTTTAAAAATGCTTTGAAAATCCCACCCTTTGCCACCTGGCTGACCCTGTTCACGTAGATGGTAACAAACCCTTCCATACGATTCAAATACGGACTATGAAAACCTGTAAAAATGCTCACAGCTGCGTGAGTCTTAAGGTTTTGTTCCCTCTTGATTAAATATTTGGGGTTTTTGCTTAACATTCATTAATGCCAAAAAAGCCTTTGATCTTTCTTCCACGAGGGCGTGGAATCTGCCTTTTGTTAGCCAGCACTGAGGCTAAACAGGTACTGAATTACTTCTGATTACACAGCCAAACCTCTCTAGCAGAAGAAAGATATTTTGTTTGCCTACCTAGATCTGTACTAACAGTCAGGTGCATTTTATTTATCGAGGTATAAACTTTTGACAGAGAGTGGTCAATGCAGCCTTGGAGGTGGCAGGCTAAGCGCCCTGGATAAAGAGCTCCAGAGGTAAGGGAGGGTCACTGATTTACTACGAGCAGAGAACAATTCAAGAGGACAATTGATAGGAAGCTTTTCCTGCCTCTGTGGAGCTGCAGATGTGAACTGGAAGGTTCTGAATCAAGCTCTGTTGAAACAAGCTCTTTGTCAAGTCCTATAGGTAAGAAATGCTGCTTTTACTGCCTGGCTTAGCACATGCGACTTCATCGCACTTTTTTCCGTGGAGTTAAAGTGAGGTTATTAATGCAAAGATGCTTCACTGGTTCAGCTTCTGAGGTAAAATCAGAAAATCAGCGGATCCCGGAGTTCCCGCAGCAGAAGCCGTGAACTCTTCAGCCTTGCTTTTGGGCTAGCTCCCTGCGCCTGCAGCTGTGCTGGGGACGGGGCAGTGCCAGCCGCCTGCAGGCACAGAGGGTTCCTTGGTGGCAGGAGCTGTGTCCGTGAGCTGCAGGGTGAGCAGCGAGGCAGAGCGGCCGCAGCTCAGCTGCACACCTGGAGAGACGAGCGCGGGCAGGTAACCCCGGTGCAGGACAGGTGTGCCCGAGCGCGGGCAGGAAACCCCGGTGCAGGACAGGTGTGCCCGAGCGCGGGCAGGAAACCCCGGTGCAGGACAGGTGTGCCCGAGCGCGGGCAGGTAACCCCGGTGCAGGACAGGTGTGCCCGAGTGCGGGCAGGTAACCCCGGTGCAGGACAGGTGTGCCCGAGCGCGGGCAGGAAACCCCGGTGCAGGACAGGTGTGCCCGAGCGCGGGCAGGTAACCCCGGTGCAGGACAGGTGTGCCCGAGCCCTGCCTCCTCCTGCTGCCCGGGGACGGGAGCTGCACCCTGCGCCGTGCCTGCACGAGGGCCACGGCGTTTCTGGAGCATTTCTAGAGAAGGGAAATTCGGATGGAGTCAGGCAGTGAACGGCAGAGGCTCAACCTGGCTGTCTGGATGGGTGGTTCAAGAGGCTGCTGCTCCTTATTGGCAAACATCACTTTAAATTGCTTTGATTAATCTCTTTCCTAAGTCATTCTAATACTGGTCAGCAAGGTACACATTCTGTACCTCATGGCTGTGATCTCCCTGCCAAAAGCCCTTGCTGTCATGCACAAACTTGTGTTTCATACATGCAGCCGGGGGGAGACAAGAAGTGAATGGGCCATTATGGGAGCAGAGGTTTAAAAGGTTTTCTCCTTGTGAGGCTGCAAAGAATTTGGAAAGTAATTAATGACTGACCCACTCTGGTACAGACAGTCTGAGTCCCCAGGGGGATTAATCGGAGGTTTTCTGATCATACTCTGAAACAGGGACAGAATAATTCTCTCCTTGAAAATACTCTGAAAGTGCCGAGCGCCCGTCCCGTCCACCCCACTTCAGCCACGAATCAGATGCTGCTCAGATATATGAGCTCTGAGGATTAAATGTTCCTTTGTCCAAAATCCTTTAGCTCAGAGAAGTGATACCAGTGCAGACAAATGCCCCTTTCCAACCCCCCTGCACTGCTTGTCAGCATTTTCACACAGGTCCCCTGCAACACTCACCGGTTAGGAGGCCAGGAATGATTAATATTTGTGTTTGTTTATTCTGGTGTTGTTTGTGCTGCACGGGGGCTCCCTGTGCCAGGACAGAATAAATGCAGCCAGCCTGTGAGGGATGAGTAGCCCGTACAATGGCAGCCACTCGAGGGGCTGAGATCACCCGTTCTGACCCGGCCTCTCAGGCTCACACACACTCACTTGAACAGAGAAAAGGATCTTTAGCTTACCAGGGAACAAAGCTCAGTATCACAGCCAGCAGGCCCCATTCAAACCCCTAGAAGATGATGCTATCTGAATTCCTGAGGCTCTCCAGCTCGTTTGTTGAATGCTATGGATGCAAAAAGCCCTTTGATGATACAGTCACTGCGCTGAGGGGAAGGGAACCGCAGCTCTTGGGTTACTTGCAAGTTCTTCAAACAAGGCTTTTTTTTCTTTTCCCCCTCCACATACTGTTACCCTGTGGTTCTGTGTCCTGTTAGAACACATTGCAGAAATCCTCATTCCCTTATTCTTGGCCCCTTTATGATTTTCTTCTGAATCACTGCTTTATTTTGGTTGTGTCCCAAAGCAGAACTGTGACATTTTCTGGTTTAAAAATAGCAACTGAGGAAAAAAGTAGAAGCAAGGTTTGTTTTTCATTGGTTTTGCTTTCAAAACTGCTGCAAGGTCTGGTAGAGAGCACAGCCATGCAGACACTGAATCAGCACAAGGGCACAGATGGTGATCCGTGACGAACACACAGAAATTAGTGGCTGCTGCAAGGGCAACCGGGAGCCTCTCCTGCTGGACTCGTGGCCAGCGGAACAGAAATACAGACTCAGGCATGGCCTTGTGCTGCCATGGTTGGGAATCGTCCTCCTCAGGCTGCTTTGGAACACCAGAGGTTTTAGCCAATGACTTTAAGAATTGTTTCACTGGATCATTGCCGCTGTTACCTCCTGCTACGGTGAGCAGCTGTGAACAATACTCCAGTAATTCAGCAGCAAGGATATCAAGGGTATAGAAAGGCTGGGGAAAGGGGTTGGAGAAGGGGAAGTAAGGAAACAGGTGATGTCTGAAAGCACAAAGGGGAGCAGGGTGACTGTGGGTCAGAAATAAAGTGAGTAAGCAAATAGTTTCCCATCACATTCCAGATAGGTTTACCTTGCCCGCTCTCCCTACAGAGATATGGATATAAATGTTTCGTTTCCTCCTACCATTCTCAGTGCAGCAGCACCTCTGAGTTTCAGTTCTGTCTCAAGACATCTGTGTGCTGACACAGCCCAAAGACACTCTCCCTGCCCTAAATAATTTTTTCTGACTTAGTACAATGTGATATTAGCAGGGCTTTGCAGGCACAAGAATCAGCTGTTAAAAGGATGTTAAATCTAGGCCACTGCAAAAGAATCTAGTGAAATAAGGGGAGGGATGGAAAAGGAAGGAAAGTGAAACAGTAAAGATTATCACTGGGAAAATATGTCCCACTTTTGAGGGTTTTCTTCCTTGTACTCCTTTCAGAAAAGGGCACAGGCGAAGATGAACTACAGCACAAAAAATGGCACCGGGACAACACGAAAAAACTCAGCCAAAAGGTTTGTGAGACCATCACTGTGGCAATCCTGTGACACGTCAGCACTCCGGCCAGAAGTGTTCATTGAGATCAGGGGATGATTAAAGGCAGGATTTGTCCTGCCTGACAGAGGGAATAAAGTGGGTGTACCAAAACCTGCTGTCCCGCTCACTGATGGGAGGACCAAACACAATTTGGCACCAGCAGTCTCTGCTGCTGGAATATCACCAGGGGTGTGAGGATGTGAACAAACGTTGCCGCTGACCGGTTTGGCTGAGGGGTGCGAGAGACCTCAGTGGGCCATGGCAGATAATGAGCAGGAGCTCCAGGCTCTCTCTGGATCACTGACGGGTCCGGTGCTTGGGCACTGAAGGTTTCAGGGAGAAGCTGGAGCACAAATTGTCGCGTGGTGCCGCAGCTTTGCTGGCACAGCTCAGGCAGAGCGAGGCCTCGGCCGAGGGAGTGAGCGTGCCCTGGGCTGCAGCAGTGCAGGGAGACCCTGCGGCGTGGTGGCACATGGCATCGCCGGTCACGTGTCATCGCGTGTCATCGCGTGTCATCGCATGTCACATGTCACATGTCATCAGGTGTNTCGTGTCATCGCGTGTCATCACGTCATCATGTCATGTGTCACATGTCCTCGTGTGTCACATGTCACATGTAATCAGGTGTCATCACATGTCATTGTGTCATCACATGTCACATATCATGTGTCATCGTGTCATCACATGTCCTCACGTGTCACCACGTCACATGTCATCAGGTGTCATCATGTGTCATCACGTGTCATCACATGTCACATAACATGTGTCATGGCGTGCCATGGCGTGTCCCGGGTGACGTGGTGTCCCATGTGACACAGCGTGGAGCAGCAGTGCTCTGAGCTGTCCAGGGGACGGGCAGGGCCCTCAGCAGCCGAGTGCTGCCCTGGCTGCGGGTGCTGCGGGTGCTGCGGGTGCTGCGGGTGCTGCGGGTGCTGCGGGTGCTGCGGGTGCTGCGGGTGCTGCGGGTGCTGCGGGTGCTGCGGGTGCTGCGGGTGCTGCGGGTGCTGCGGGTGCTGCGGGTGCTGCCCTGGCTGCGGGTGCTGCGGCTGCCGGGCCCAGCCCTGCCCAGCGTGGCACAGGTGCCCGGTGCTGGGGCACTGCTTGGCACAGCCGCCCTGCAGCGCTGCTCCCACCACAGGGGAGGTTCCCCTGGCACTGGCCGAGCCGCTGAACCCCTGCCCTGCCGACGAGGCCATCATGGGGATCAGAGTTGTGCATGGCTGTAAAACAAACATTCATTGCTCCTGCAGCTCAGCTCCAGCTCCTGTCTGCTGGGAAATCTTGGTGCAGCTTAATGAAGTGAGTGGGGTGCTATCAGCAAGGAATGCAGTTTGGTGACTTGGTTCAAGCAGAATATTTATACTCAGCCGTTTTTTCACCAGCGCATCGGTAGGAACTGGAGATTCCAGGTGACCTAAAGAGGAGCTGGTTGGCCCACGAGCACATCCTTGTTTTTCCTCCAGCTGTGCCGAGTGCTTTAGCAGGACCAGTTCCTACCCCTTCCCACGCAGCAGGTCTGTGCACAGGCCCTGCAGAGCCCCGTGGCTCTGTGCTGCAGGAGTGGGAGCAGATGCTGGTGTGAGTTATTAAGTGTCACTTTCAATTCAGCCTGACAAGAATGAGTTAATGGAGGAGCTCCGTTACAATGGCAGACAGGAAAATAAAAGCCACACTGGATCTACTTTCCTTGTCTCCCTTGTTCTCAAAGGCAGTGCTACTGGCACAACACAGAATGCCCTGTTCACTCATTTGCCGATAAAGCTGCTCCCTTTGGGGGCGAGGCACGGCTCCTTCATGGATATAGAGTAACTTATTCAACCACAAAGGGAAACCTCTTCCTTCCTTTAAATTGTTCACAGACTACCAAAGCAGCTACTGATGATGACCTACATATTGCTGGCTACTTTTCTCACTAATAGCATTGAAAAACCGAGATAACAATCTTGTTTTTTCAAGTGCTTAAGATCTTACTGCTTTCATTCTTGTTTCTGCCAAATAAAACTGAGGGTTATATTGTACTGTGTGAGCCTACACAAGGGAATTTTACAAAATGCTTGACCTGGGTTATGATCTCTATATTTATAGTTATAAATACAAATTAGCAGGTTTAATAAGCCAGACAGAGAGCATCAGACAACGCTGGTCGTCAGTTTTATCAATGGAAATGTGGAAATCTTGGATTCGGACCAAGAAGTTCACTACAAAATGGAATAACTCAGAGTAGGCTTTTGCCTACTAGACAAGCTTGGATGAAATTGTAGGGTTTTCTTGTCATTTGCTGTGCTTATTTTAAATCACACAGAGCCATGACATTGATTTGCAGGTTCGTCTCCTACACCTTCCCAAAGTTCAGCCCCAGACCGTGCTGGGAAGTGCTTGAGGAGTGGCTGCGCCTTAGACCACTGCCCTGCAAAGGTGCCTCTGTACATTATTTATTTAATATTTAAACAGTACTTCAAGAGACTTGAGAGAATTCTGTACATGTTTAAAAGTGAGGATATGTGCAAGAATTTGGAAGAGTGTGTGTGTTGCCATATGCATGTTTTCCTTCAGCACCCAAGGGCTTTTGTGTTTGAAAGGGAGAGTTTAGACAGTCAGAATTTCCACAGATCCTTAGATTTAGCTGTACTTGCAGCATGGCAAACAGCACAACAGCATAATGCAGGAACAAGTATGTCTCGTTCTGGAAGTTTTCTTCATTCCTCTTACTCCAAAAGTTTTCTTTGAAAGACAATTTCCTTAATGGCTGCAGCTCCCACAAAACTGCCAGTGAAGTGTTAGGAAAATACTCCTGGGCGCTGGACATGATCAGACACAACAGGTTTCCTCTTCTCCTCGCCCTGTGTCCTGCGTGTTTTAAGAACAGTTGCTAATCCCAGATCTTTCTCCATTGCCACAATATTGGAGCACCTTGACACCAGCTTTTCTTCTCTGGTATTTCACAGGTCGAGTAAAATCCTTGGAAGATCACCATCCTCTTTGACCTTCTCTTGATAATGTCCTGTCCTTTGAGCTGGCATCCCTGGAGATGGTGTTTCCATGTCTCTGAGCCGTTCTGGCTCTCTGTCTGAAGAAGTCACACCCATGCACATCTGCTGAGCCATTAAGTCAGCATCATGCACAGCGTTACAAGTTCCACCTACACCTCTTGCTGCAGGTGGTTCTTCAATTTCAAAGACTGTCTGACAGGGCTTCTTAACAACTGCCCTTCGGTTTCCAGCTAAAACTCATTTTCATCTCCTAGTTCATTCTGATGCTCAGCCCACTGGAGGTTTTTTCTGGGGGCGATGCGCATTCAAAAGCCTGAAAAAATGTGAATTCTTTTGAAAGCAGCAACACCCCTCATCCCCCTTAGAAGTAAGTACATATAGATTCAAAGCCATGTGCTTTTAAAACTCTCTTTAGTCCCATTCTTTCCTTCCAAGCTGCCCTTGATTTTGCCTCTTTGTTGCTGATTCCTCCCCGCTCCCTTTAGCGCTGTCCCTGATTTATATGTCAGCGCTGAGTGCATCTGATCAAAACACGGCAGAGTTGCTGGTTCAGCACTCGCAGCAGGGGACGGGGGAAATGGGCTGTGTCTAATCCCACTGCGAGCGCTGTCACGGCCCGCGACGCTGCCAGTTGGCGAACGGGAGCTGCAGCGCAATTTGGGAGAGATAATGGCAGGTGCTCAGAGCACATCTAGGACAGCACGTGCTGCAAAACAAGCTCCTCACCCAGCCTGCTTAGACTTTAAAATCAGAAGCACCTTGGTTTCAAACAACAACCTGCCTGGGAGAGCGGGCAAGGCACCGCATTGGCAGGAAAAGCGAGCAGGCTCCAGAGCAACGGCTGGGGATGTGATTGTACTAAATTAGATCTATATTCAGGTCTGCTTATAATGAAGTGGCTCTAAGAAGCTGAACTAGGTAGGGTGGTGGTTTTTTTTTTTTAACTTCAGCCCAAGAAAATTTTGTGGGAGGAGTCACTTTGGAAAGGTGGGAAAGCCTTTACCCTCAGGTTGCCTCAGTAAGAAGCTCCCGCTGTGATACTTGAAAGCCCAATAGACATGTCTGAATTTATAATACACTCTTGAAGTATTCATTCATAATCCTGTAGGGATTTTCAAAGCCACAAAGAGGATGTATTTCTTTTAACTGGCTACAGGGAAAATATTAGTTCCTGCTGTAATAAACAAATAGTCTATTTTGGTGCAAGAGAAAAATTTGAAGAGTCAGAGCAACGAAAGGGGAACAGTTCTGACACTCTTGGAAGTTTCTGTTTTTCTAAAGTGTGTGATACACCATGAACTATTTTCCCCTCTTTCTTTACTCCTTTAACCCTCACTGTTATAACCTGGGGCTCCACCAGTGTGAATCGAAGTCACTGCGTTCCTGCCAGGTAAACTCTTTTGGCAGGTGACTGTGGAATTAAAGGCAATACCAAGATACAAAAACTAAAAACGGAATGGAAGGACTATTTTTGCCTTGCATGATTTGTTTCCCAGTCTCCAGACATATCACAAGGAGGATTTGTGGCACTGCACCTCTGCTTCACGCAGCCACTTCTGTTTGCCTGCACAGCTTTGAACGGGCCTGTGCAGACCAGAGAGTGTGGTCAGCAAACACAGGCCTCCAGGAACAGGAGCCACAGTGCTGATGAGCAGAGGCTGGGAGCAGCAGATTCCTTATACAATGGGATTCTGTTGCCATCAGTTTAAAACTGAGTTTTTGGTGCTGAAAAAGAAAGAAATAAAAAAGCAGCTGTTCAGTTCCTAACCCTTGTCAGCAAAGAACTCCTGAGACTTTCAGCTCCTTTGCAGCATGCTGGGACAAGCCCTCAATGCACATCACGGATGTTGGAATTTAAGCAGTATCCATCCTTTGTGCCTCAAGTGCACATGAAGTGAATTTCATAAACAAGCACAGGCCCTTGCTAGCAGCTGAGGTGGCTGCAAACACCTCTACCCCCAGCTCACACTGCCGTTCTGAAAGAAGGGGTCTATCCCACTCCTGCTGTTGTTGCTGTTGTAAATGATGAGATTTGCTTTTAGAAATAGATCAGGAGACAAATTTCAATTTGTTCTTAAACTTCTCCTCTTTGCAGATGGTCTATTCTAGACCATTTCATGTATATATTGCTCTGTACTTCAGATGAGGTACAGTGGCTGCTTGAACTCAGCAGCCCCAGCAGCCAGGGGAGGAAATGAGAAAGAACAGCTCACCTGAGGGGAGCCAAAGGAAAATTAAAGCAGGCACAGGGTAAATTCACCCGTTTTGGTGACGAGAACCCAAAAAGCTCCACTCAGAAGAGAGTGTGCAGCGCCCAGCTCCCCCTGACAGCACCAGGGGATGCTGTGATGACTGCGTGTGACCAGGACCAAGCTGAACCTGTTTTGTCACCATGTTTCCTGTAGCACCAGTTGGTTTTGCTAGAAGTCTGTTAATCCGTTGTGGAGCCAATCCAGTTTAGCTAAGCTTGTGAAATCAGAGCCTGAGGTGGAGTAGATGCAGATCACACTACAGCCCACATCAGAGATCCTTCCCAGGATACCTATCTGAGAGAAGATACTGGAGGGAGAATTAACCTGCTTGAATAACTGGTGGGTTTAACTGCTCTGAATTACAGAAGGCTTCCCAGCAAAAGGGAACTCAAGCTTCCCTGGATGACCATGCTTCAATTATACACCAGTACAGGGTGTATAGCATTCTTGTTGTTGTGTTGTTATTTTGCATCGCTCAGGCTCCATGAATTAACGTGCACTGCTGCCAGAGGGAGGGCTCACAAATACACTGCAGTCCCCAAAAGAAATGGGACATTATAAAAGCTTGGGGCGGCACAGGGGAAATTGGTGGACTAAGCTGAGCACTAAAACTCCTTATCAACAGAGGGCAAGGCTTGTTAAATTTACAGGAAATAAAAAAGCACCCAGAAACCAGGTGAAGGCTGCACTGCAGACTGCAGCATAAGCACTTCAAATTCACCACGGCAAATTCCCTCTGCCATCTGAACTCCCATCGCCCAATCTGCTCTCACCTTATTTAGGAGCTGAGGAACAGCAGGGTCTTATCTTGGGAAGTCACTCTCAGCTCAGCTGGGAACAGCACACTGGAAGCAGCATTTTCCTCTATAAACACATTAATTGGAGTCCATTTCCCTCCCGTACATGTGCAGAACCTGCACTGCTAATGGGAGCTCTGCAGGCTTGTCAGCCTGCTGCAAACATCCTTTCCTGGGGTCACTGCAGGCTCAGCTGCCTTTCATTCTGTACACATTCACCAACAGCTTTTTTCTCCTGGAAAACAAAGTTCTGACTTCTCCTGTAGTACTGCAGGGATTGAGACAAAACCTGCTCTGCCAGGTCCAGGTTCAAAATGTCCAAAACGTCATTGCTGGCTGTTACAAACGACAGAACCAGGCGCTGGGCTGGTGAGAGATTCTCATGTTTGCAGCACTGAACTTTATGAATTAGAATGGTCAATGAGGAAAATGGGATTTTGGTTAGAAGACAGAAGAGGTCAGTACGTATTTTTTACCCTGCAGAGATCAGTGCTTTTGTAATGATGTTATAAACTAATGTACTTTTACTTCACTCTGGATTTTACAGTATTTTGGACAAGTAGCAGGTTGAAAGGGGTCATGAAAATAAAGATACAGGAAATCTACAGCAAATACGCTGATATTTATTCTGCTGCAGATTTTGCTTCCAAACCCCACAGAAAGAGAAGCTGGTTACTATGTAGAGCCCCAGCCAAACCTGCACATGCCAACCTGGCTTTATTTTAGGAGATACTCGGGCATTTTACAGCCTTGAATTTCACCCCAAGAGCAGACCTTGGCCTGCTTTTCCAGTCTTTATAAACTGGCACCTTTTCTGAATACCCAAACATTTAAACTGTTTCTTAACTGCTGAGATTCAAAAAGTTAGCAGTAAATTGTCCTTGTTTGTGAGCAACTTCAATTGTCATGCGTATTTTATGTAATCATTTTCCATCTTAGTGAACTTAAGTCCACACCGAAATCCCTTAATATGAATTCTGCTATTTAGTCATTAGGGAGGCTTTTTTTTTCCTTTCCTTTAAACTGCTGTGGATTAAAATAATTACTTTTGTTTCATATGTGATCAGAGGCTCACCTGACCTGTCTGTGCAAGAGATTTGGCAACGCCCAGGTCAGTGCTTTCCCCGGTGAGAGAGCTCTTTGTGGGGCTCCCCCGGGAGGCTGAGCAGAGCCCGTGCCTCGGCTGAGAACCAGCTCAGTCGCGCCGTTTGTCTCTCACAACTTCCGTGGTGCTTGAATGGGGCAGGAAATTACTGCCAGCGGAAAACCAGCACAGCAGAAAGGATGGACACTTCAAAAGGCAAGGATTTTCTCTGTCACAGCTGCCATGAGCTAATCAGCCCTCATTGATAAGGGGGGCAAATATCACTTGGGGAAGGTAGAGCCAGATTACAAAGTTAAGGGAAAGCAAACTGAAATTTGAAAGGAAAAAAAAGCCTTTAGATTGACAGATGTGGCAGGCACAGATGCAGATGAGAGCTGCAGATCTGCTTCCAGGAATGCAGCTCACCCTGTGGATTCAAGGGCTGGCACCATGGGCAGGGCTGGCACCATGGGCAGGGCTGGCACTGCAGCCCATTATTAAAGGGGATCAGCATCAGCCTAATACGATCCTGTGCTGAGAAATCTGATCGTGTTTACTTTGAAACGTTCCAGAGACTTCGAACTTCAGAGTGGGGACTTGAAATTTGGCAGGAGGGTGTTTCCATCGTGCAGAGGCTTTTTGCTTTTCCTTTGAAAACTCCCATCAAGTTATTGAAGACAAAAGCACCGGGGCTATTGCAGCTCACCCACTTGCAGCAGGGACCTGCTTTTTGTTTCCAGGCCTCTGAGGATTTGTAAGCACATGAGGACCTGCACCTCTCACTGAGTCTGCTTTGACTGAGCTGTCCTTTCACCTGCACCTCCCCTCTGGGGCACCAGGCTGGGATCAACATTGCCACAGCAAAGCTCCACAATCCTGTGTCATCACTCCTGGGACACTGCAGAACTGGATCCAAACGTGCTGATAATGACACATCAGTGTGAGTTGAGAAACCACAGAAATTAACAACTTAGAGGGCTGACATGTTCTCTGAGGTTTCTTTCTTCACTCCTCAGCCAGAGAGCTTCTCAGTTCACCCTCAGTCTCTCAGAGTGCTGTAATACCTTTTCCACTGGCTCCGTTTCTTCCTGCCTTTAGAAACATGATGCTCACAAAAACAATCTTCCTCTCCTCCTCTAAAACAGCTGAAAATCAAGGAGTAGAACTTTGAACCAGGAAAGTGAGAAATTTTTTAGGACAGACATTGTATGTGTGAGAGCCATGGCCCCTAAGGGTGATGACTACACTTAGGTGTCACAGAGTTATGAGCAGCCTGCCATATCCATCCTCACAGGAGACAAGGCTCTGTGTAAGAAAAACCCCAAACTTCAGAGCCACAGCAATGGCAGAAGCTAACCAACCACTAAAACAGCCATAATATGGATAAAAACAGCACCAACCTTAAATGGGGGTTGTTTTTAAGACATTTGTCCGGTTCTTACCTTCTTCTGTTTTGCATTATCAGCTCTTACTACTTCCAGTCACCTTTTCTAACCCCTTTGTCCAGCCCAGCCAGCACATTCTGGCTGCACCTTTTGAAAGAGTTTTGCTTCAGGATGATGAGATCCCATCTTACCCTCACTGAAAGAAGAGCCTGTACCCTGAGCATGTCCAAGTGAGCAAATGGGATTGTGGGGAGTCACCTCAAGTGATAAATCCAACCAAAGGGGGAGTGCGGGGACTGCTGACACTTCATGCATGGATTGGTTTCTATTCCTTGTGCCTGGAACCCCCCATTAATGCAGGGTGTGAATCAAGGGTGGCTGTGGAGGGCCAGATGGTGCTGAATCTGTGATTTCAGTGAGACATCCATGCTACGGGAGCCTTTTTGCTGTTTCTTTATGCCAGGGTAAATGACAGTCTCCTGGGGAAATTACATTTTGGACTAACTGCTCCTGTCCTTTTCTGACTTCCAGGTGTTCACTGTCAGATTAATGTCAGAGGCAGGCTGCAGGTTGGGTCTTGTATTCCTGTGATTTCGTATCACGGTGGGGCACTTTGAGATTACTCTCAAGTAGTTTTCCACATTAAGGTATCCACATCCCATCTCTGGCTCCTGTAAGTTCAGTGATAAGTGTGAGGCACCTCTGCGCTGAGATAAGTGTGCTATGCTAAGCAGGCTGCCACACCAGTGAGCAGCAAGGAACCCCGAGCTCTGAGATAAAACAACTCCCAGCGGATCTAAACCAGCGTTCGGCGAAGGCTTGCGCTCGCCCGTGCAGAACGAGATGTTCCACGAGGCAGGAATGCTTCGTTTGATAAAAGAACAAGAGCACAAGTGCTGACTGCTTCTGAGTTTTGGCTCCTGGTCTCCTTTCTGTCTTGCCCCTAATGAACATTTAATTGGCTGAAGCTCTGTTTATCCCCACAGTGAGCTGGCAAGCCCAGATAACTGTCTAGATTCTTAGATGATATAAATAGGCACAGTTCCAGTGAGTGTAAGGCAGAAATGCTGATTTACCCAGCTGAAAGCTTGGCCTGCTACACTCAATATTTTTATTTTTTATTCTTTTTTCTGCATGGAGCTGTACGTCCCAACTGTATGCAGATGCTTCCTAACCCTAAGCTTTAGGATGGCATCTACCTGACGTGCCTTCTTCCATCCTGCAGCATTTTAGAAGACAAAAGGAAAGGGGATTTCTTCTAGTTAGATATTTTCTAATAATCTTGTGACAGTGGGAAATCCCTGTAGCTACAGGTTTGATCTCTGTGTCTGTGTGCATAAACTTCTGGGGAATAGATGAGAGAGCAGCAAATGCTATTCAAAAATAAATACTGTAATTCCTGGGGATTGAGTTCCAGCAGAACTAGTTGTGTATTGGAAGCAGCTTTTTATGATAGCACTTAGACATCCCGGTAATCTCCAGCTTCCTGCCAAATACAGTGTTTGCAAAAGGTTTTCCAGGGATACCAATTTATATCCAAAAGTCTCTGCGTGCATTGACTGATACTGGAAATTACTGACTTGGTTGCAAATACACGTGGATGCCTGTGAGCAGAATTTGATTCTCTTTTGATTTTTTGCCTCCAGACTTTTCGGCTGCAGAAAGAAGAAGCCATCCCAAAGGAGCAGAAAGCCATGTTTGTCACCGCCCCTCTCCCTCGCACAGGTGTGCAGTGACACCACCCCTGCCCTGCAGGTCTCAGCAGGGAGGCCACCAGAACGTCCCGTGGCACAGCACCAAGGAGCTTTGGCTTCACACCCACTGGGGGGAAAATCCAAGGGAAGGGATTCTTGGTGATGGGAACCCAGAGCTGTTTGGAGGGGCAGTAAGCACTCAAAATGCTGTCACTGGGTGTGCGCGGGAGGATTTTAGCTGCTGCAGCAGGATGGAGCCTGGAATGCTCGGAGGCGTTGGGAAAGGCACAGAGAGGCTGCCCCACGCTGAGCAGGGACCTTTTGTACTCCGTGGCTGTCAGATGAGAGGCGAGGGAAGGCACTGAGCAGCTCCGTCCCGGCTGAGGTAATGATTCTTGGGGACTGTTTCCCTGTTGCTGCAGCAGAGCCCCACTGAGCCTGACATCGGAGGAGGCTCCGGGAGCGTTCTCCTGAGTCAGCAGCTGCTGGCAGGAGGCAGAGCCGGCCCGGGCTCTGTGAGCACACCCGGGATGTGAGCGGAGCTGTGCCTGCTGCAGCAGGGACCAGCTTTCATCAGGCACCTCGAGCACCAGGCACACTTAGGGGATGCAGTGGTTTTCAGTCCTGATCAGCTTTAAGAACCCCACTTTTTCCAAACTGCACCCTGTCATTCCTTGACTAATCCTCTCCTCAGCTGCCTTAAGTTAACGCCTCTTTATTTCAGAAATTGGCTTTTTTAGATTTATACTCTGCAAATTGGCTTTTCACCCTCCGAACCCTTTGTGCTTCCTCCTGCATGCACCCCAGCCCCGCTCACCTGCTAATCCCCTCTTTCCACATTTCCATCCCACCATTCCCTTTTTCCTTCTTTTTGTTTCCTCCCAAAATGAGCTCGTGCTCTTTTGCTACAGCCCCTGAGGCTCCGGTGTTTAAAATCTCTGAGTTATGTTTTGGTGTTAAAAATTTCTGCCTTTCCATGACTTTCATTATCTGACACTTGTAAAATAGGCTCTGATCCCCAAACGTGTATGGACACGCCAAGCTCAGACTGGATGCAGTGAGACCCACGGCTGTGTCGCCAGTTTTTATGGTTTTAGCAAGACTTGCACGATATTTATGTTTCTGATTCTGAAAAATTCAGATTTAAGGAGTCCACGTTGGAGAGGTTCTGCTTCACATAGGAAAAAAAACGAGAGAAGAAATAACTTCTAGTCTTCCTAGTTGTAGAAGCAGATAGGAAGTGTAAATCATATAAAACTGAGAGTCAGAGGGAAAAATAAAAATAACTCAATTGTTGCTCTATATATTTCAAATCTCTTCACTGTAATCTCATAATCTTATTGAAGCTGATTCAAATTTTGAATACCTGCAGTTGGCAACGCTGAGCATGCAGTTAAACATTTGCCATTATTTGCGCTCACTTATTAAGTTTTCACTGGCTTTTTTCTGAACAGAAACCAAATAAGTCAGAAAGATGGATTGCCCATACAGTGACAGAACAATGCTGCACCCAATGCAGACAAAAGATCCTAAGAAAGGAAAAAAGAGCACCAAAGCTGTGCTGTTCCAAAGGGATATTTTTGGGAACATTTAGGTCTCTACTGGAAGAAGCATTTCTCCAAAAATGGGGGGAAAAAATCAAACAAAAAAGTAAAATCTTTACATGTATTCAAAAGCAAAACTTTAACGAACAGGCTTTGATCTGCAAATGTAATTAGCATTAGAATTAGAGATGGAATGGAGATTTGTCTAAAAGCATTAATTCAAATCCCACGCCTGATATTTTCTTATCACTGCTGTAATTCTAACAGTGCCTGTGGCAGATTCAGAAATCAGAAGAAAGGGACAAGGGCAGTAGGTCTCCCACTAGCAAAAAATAGGGGGGCGGTGGGAGTGAGGAAAAAGAGTGCGAGATGGAATTAATCTACAATATCCCCAACCCAACTCTATTTTCAATGTATGAATTATTTATCTCCCAATCTCCAAACGCCAATATATCTGCGTGCACCACCACTTTGATCTCCCCAGCACTGCAGTGCCTGAAAGGAGGTGGCTCTGGAAACCTGCAGGCTGCAGGTACGCTTCATCGGAACTGTCCCGAGCAGCAGCTCCAGCTTGCTGGGGAGAGGTCCGGGACAGCCGATTTTCTGGATCAGGTTATCCCCGCCTCCCGCGCCGCCGCCGCTGGGTGTCACAGCGGGATGGGCCGCGCTGAGCCCCGGTGACACTGCAGGGACAGGTGGGTGGCAGAGCCCACCCCGGCCTGCTGCGGGGAGGGCAGGAGGCTCCAGAGGCTCCGTCCCCTTTGTGACGCTGCTCCTGCGTGTGGGGACAGCTGAGCGGCGTCGGGAGGGACGCCTGGGTTTGGGACTGACCTCGATGCGAGTCCCGCGCGCATCAGAGCCCGGCCAGGTCCCGGCAAAGCTTCTGCCGGGCCAACACCGCACCGGGTGTGCCCCGGCGGTACCGGGTGCGCCCCCGCGGTACCGGGTGTACCCCCGGCGGTACCGGGTGCGCCCCCGCGGTACCGGGTGTACCCCCGGCGGTACCGGGTGCGCCCCCGCGGTACCGGGTGTACCCCCGGCGGTACCGGGTGCGCCCCCGCGGTACCGGGTGTACCCCCGGCGGTACCGGGTGCGCCCCCGCGGTACCGGGTGTACCCCCGGCGGTACCGGGTGCGCCCCCGCGGTACCGGGTGTACCCCCGGCGGTACCGGGTGCGCCCCCGCGGTACCGGGTGTACCCCCGGCGGTACCGGGTGCGCCCCCGCGGTACCGGGTGTACCCCCGGCGGTACCGGGTGCGCCCCCGCGGTACCGGGTGTACCCCCGGCGGTACCGGGTGCGCCCCCGCGGTACCGGGTGTACCCCCGGCGGTACCGGGTGCGCCCCCGCGGTACCGGGTGTACCCCCGGCGGTACCGGGTGCGCCCCCGCGGTACCGGGTGTACCCCCGGCGGTACCGGGTGCGCCCCCGCGGTACCGGGTGTACCCCCGGCGGTACCGGGTGCGCCCCCGCGGTACCGGGTGTACCCCCGGCGGTACCGGGTGCGCCCCCGCGGTACCGGGTGTACCCCCGGCGGTACCGGGTGCGCCCCCGCGGTACCGGGTGTACCCCCGGCGGTACCGGGTGCGCCCCCGCGGTACCGGGTGTACCCCCGGCGGTACCGGGTGCGCCCCCGCGGTACCGGGTGTACCCCCGGCGGTACCGGGTGCGCCCCCGCGGTACCGGGTGTACCCCCGGCGGTACCGGGTGCGCCCCCGCGGTACCGGGTGTACCCCCGGCGGTACCGGGTGCGCCCCCGCGGTACCGGGTGTACCCCCGGCGGTACCGGGTGCGCCCCCGCGGTACCGGGTGTACCCCCGGCGGTACCGGGTGCGCCCCCGCGGTACCGGGTGTACCCCCGGCGGTACCGGGTGCGCCCCCGCGGTACCGGGTGTACCCCCGGCGGTACCGGGTGCGCCCCCGCGGTACCGGGTGTACCCCCGGCGGTACCGGGTGCGCCCCCGCGGTACCGGGTGTACCCCCGGCGGTACCGGGTGCGCCCCCGCGGTACCGGGTGTACCCCCGGCGGTACCGGGTGCGCCCCCGCGGTACCGGGTGTACCCCCGGCGGTACCGGGTGCGCCCCCGCGGTACCGGGTGTGCCCCCGGCGGCACCGGGGCTCCCATCACCCTTCCCCCCCAGACGGCTCTCAATGTGCTGCTCTCTCCGTACTCACTACGAGGCAAAATCTTGCAGGCCTGTGACATCCATGGGACATCCCAGATTATGCTCACTCTGAGCTGGGTGGCCGGGCCCCTGCTCCCAGACAGGAGGCAGAGCTCATGCTCAGGCACCTCTCAAACTCCTTTCTGGCCAATTCTTCTTGTAAATTGTGCTCTCTTTGAAACTGGAAGCAGACACATGGTGATTATGCACTTACCAGAGGGATTTGACCAACCATTTATAGATTCCAAGTCAATATTTTAATTGTTATTACTATTATTAAAATTGCAGTTTCTCTTGATCTTGTTACAGTTTTTACCTCTTTTTTTCACTCCCTAAGAAAGAAAATAACTTTAGCAGGAACAAAGGCTGAGAGGCTGAGCAAGAGGCAGCCATAAGAGTCTTATCAAAGCCCCAACAGAGTGGGAATAATTATTCACACTCTGTTGGGGGTTCCAGAAAGACCATCTGAGGAAAAGGATCACTCAGTCTTTTCAACATGTGAAATTAAAGAAAACCACTAGAAATTCAGTACAGGCTTGGGAGGGGGAAGTGAAACAGGGGCAGCTGAGGGAAAGCTGAGGCTGCTCCTCTCCCACTGCATTCCCACCACGGGCTGAGCACTGGCCGAGCAGGCTGTGCTGGGCAGTGCCACCACAGCAGTTGTGTAACAGATCCCTGTCGGTGACTCTAATGAAAGGACAGGAGCAGGGCTGAGCCCAACTGCCTTATAAGCCACATTTACCTGATGTGCCCTGTTCCCCGGCTCCCACTGGCCTGCTGCTTGTTTATTCTGCATATGTAAAAAAATTCTAAGCTTTACCTAATCAACCTATTTGTTTAATTTGTTTAATTCCCAACACCTTTCTGTTACCTCCCACACTGGCCTTCACTCTTGAAAGAGGCACCTCTTAAATATTCATGGTACAGCCTTACATTGCACTGCTGAAAACTTTCATTTTTAACTATTTGGCTGCTGGTTTTTGAAGGTTCTAACTTGCTGTAATGACTAATATGGTTTCATTACTTAGCTGAACTGTCCCATATGTCTGTATCCATTTCTTATTTCAAATGGACGCTCTCTGAGATGAGTCCCTCATTTTCTTATGTTTTGCATAAAACCTCCCTCTGTGGGTTCCTGACAACACATCTTCATGGACTTGGCACACACAGACTGTCACAGACATAGATCATGGTGTTCACCGTGTCCCCAGGAGTTAAGAAACTGATTTTATCTCCCTTACACAACTGGGAAACTGAGGCAGGGAGGTGTGAAATGACTTGCCCAGGGTCACACACGAGGTCTGAGCAGAGCAGGAGTTTGCATACAGCTTTTGCAAGCCCAGAGCTAATATACTGCCCACTATGTCAACTTTGGGTTTATTAAAAAAATAATTATATATACATATATATAATTAAAGGTACTCAGGGTCTGTAATTAGGGTTGACATTTAAAATGATGATGAGAATTGAATCAGCTCTAGCCTCTCGTAAAGCAGGGTTACCTAACTGACTGGAGGTAGCCTTTGGCACATCAGAGCCCTACTCAAACAATTGGGGAGTGTTTCTGCTCCTAAATTACCTCTCTGCAGTTCACCTCAGGGTAAAGTCACAAAATGCCCCATCGGGCAAGGCCTGCAGTTGGTGTGAGCGCTCCCACAGCTGCCAGGCTGAGCCCCCTGCCTGTGGCTGCCTTCCCCTCTGCAGTGGCCCTGCAAGGAGAGGGGATGGCAGCAGTGTCAGAGTGGGCAC
>VZRQ01010727.1:0-11150 GCA_013397975.1 Machaerirhynchus nigripectus
GGGCAGGATGCCATCCAGAGGGATTGGGACAACTTCAAGAAGTGGGCCCATGGAAACCTCATGAGGTTTAACAAGACCAAGTGNTTTAACAAGACCAAGTGCAAGGTGCTGCACCTGGGTCGGAGCAACCCTAGGCATCAACACAGGCTGGGGGCTGAACAGATGGAGAGCAGCTCTGCCCAGAAGGACTTGGAGGTGCTGGTGGAGGAGAGGCTGGACATGACCCAGCAATGTGCACTCACAGCCCAGAAAGCCAGTTGTATCCAAAGCAGTGTGGGCAGCAGGGTGAGGGAGGGTACTATGCCCCTCTGCTCTACTCTGCTCTGGTGAAACCCCACCTGGAGTTCTGTGTCCAGCTCTGAGGCCCTCAGTGTAAAGGCGTGGACCTGCTGGAGTGATTCCAGAGAAGGGCCACCAAGATGGTCATAGCGATGGAGAACCTCTCCTGTGAGGAAAGGCTGAGAGAATTGGGATTGCTCAGCCTGGAGAAGAGAAAGCTTTGGGGTGATCTAATTGCAGCCTTCCAGTACCTGGAGGGAGCCTCCAAGAAAGATGGAGAGGGACTCTTTACAAGAGCGTGTAATGACAGGACAAGGGAGAATGGCTTTGAATAGAAAGAGAGTAGGTTTAGGTTAGATGTTAGGAAAAAGTCTGTCATATGAGGGTTGTGAGGCACTGGAACAGGTTGCCCAGAGAATATGTGGATGCTCCATCCCTGGAGGTGTTTAAGGCCAGGCTGGCTGGAGCTCTGAACAAGCTGGTCTAGTGAAAGGTGTCCCTGCCCACAGCAGAGGGATTGAAACTAGGTGACCTTTAAGGTTCCTTCCAATCCAAACCATCCTATGAGTCTGTGATTTAGCAGTGAAATAACTTCAGCTTACTCCTGACTCCTTGATGAATGTTTTTAATGCGTCAGAACATCTGCTACTCAAACTGGTAGTGTTAGCCAGATAGAAGTAGGAATGGTGATGGTAGATGAATTTTGTAATCACTGTGTCAGAAGAAGTCTGATTCAAGTTTGAAACTTAGTCTTTACTACAGTTAGTCTTTACTACAGCAGGTAAGCTGGAGCCTTGTGAAGAATGAGGTGGATCTAGGAGGGATTTCTGTTTGTCCCTTTCACTCAGACTGCAGTTTCCAATCTAACTACCACCTGAAACATTCAGTTGCTGAAAGCGGTCCGCTACAGGATGCATTCCAGACTGGCTGATATCTAATCTGTATCAGTTTTATTCTGCAAATGTTTTTGCTTTTCCTTTTCATTTTACCATTGTTTTCTTTGTTCTTATTTGTATGAGGCAGTTTAATTATACTGTTGTTGACTGAAAGTGTGTGTTTGCTCATGTGCATGCATGCCCTTACATTTGTGTGTGTCTTTGGAGACTTCTAGAATTCCTAGGATTTTTGCCTGGTTCTCCGGTGCACTCTTTCTGCACCATCTGTTGAAAGGACAAATGAGACATTTCAGAGAACAGTTTCTTAGATATCTTAAGTCCTGAAATACGGACTTAAAGGTGAGCCTGAATTAATTACAGCTCTTAAAACACAAGTCTGATCTTAAAGAAAATTTTTAAGTATCAGAACTTTTATGCTATCTTGGATAAAGGAGAGAAGATACTTCTTTATACTGAAAAAAAATTTAGTATTTTTAGTGTTTTATCTGTTTTAATAGAAGAGGGCTTGTCTTTTTTTTTTTTTAAAAAGGGGTGTTTTTTTTTTTTTTTTTTTTTTTTTTTTTTTTTTTTTTTTTTTTTTTAAATTTTTTTTTTCCTTTTCTGACCAGGGAATATCTGTACTTAAATGTGAAGGCTGGTTTTATATCATCTATAGAACACATCCTTTTACATAACACTTTATTTGCCTGGCACTTATATTTGTTCCTTGTTAGTGTATTTTAGTACTTGCATACTCCATGTAAATATTTATGTAATTTCTTTCTCAGAGTGGGAGAACATGAGATTTAAATAATCCCCTGAAACCGAAAAGAAAGATTTTACTCTGTTCCTTTGTATTTGGAAATATATTAACTTATGATATTCCACAGTGTAAGTATGAAGTAAAGATATATTCAGGAGTTGATTGATTTCCCAAAGGTGATCTCCTTTCAAGATCTCATCGAATTATTATTGCTAGTTTTCTTACTATGAAGACTTCTTGGTTTTAAACATTTTTTGGAGTACTTATGTGGCACAGATATCTGAGGTGATTAAACTTTGTGGTCCTGAATGCCTGTCACCACTAGTGTTCTTGGGATTGCAAAACTCAAAAGTAAATGGATGAGCAAAACTGCTTTGTACAATGCTTGTACAGAGTGTGACATTCTGTGAGCAAAATCAATTCTCTCCTGATTTGGTGAATAATTCTATGTGCAGTTTTCAGAGATCAGAAATCTTAATTTATCTGAATTGCAGCTCTGTTCTTTTTCAGTTTCCTAAGTGTTCATGACAGAACAAGACAAAAAAGTGTTCAAGACAAAACAAGAATGAAAAATTTGGGCATGAAGCAGATATCACTTTAACCTGCCAGACCAAGAGTTGGCTATATACCTCTGTCTCATTCCCGTAGATAATGTAGTATTTCTGAATCCAAAGGTTGTGGATTGGATCTTGACAAAATACTTTTTTTTTTATATATATATAAAAATAAATGGACCTTATCGATCTTAGTATAGATTCAGACAGGCATAGTCCTTGTCAGCTAACATGCCCTCAAAATACTGAGTACGTGAGTAGCTTTTAAAAATAGCTCCCCCTGTGGACAGTGTATTCCTGTTTTGTAAAAATTGCAGTGTTTCCAGAATAAAGGTAAATAAACCTTTGCCATTCCAGAAATGAATGATGAGGAAGGGAGAGGGACAGTCAAATTAACAGATATTTTGTACCATGCTCAGCTACTACTTTGGTGAGAGGAAGTCTGTGTTTCTAGTAAGACATTTGACTGAAATTTGGGACAGAGCATCTGCTCTTACTGATGCCAGGAATGACCTCAACCAGATTTTCCAGGTCACATTTTGGCAGAAGGCTTGAGCACAGATTTATGTCCCACTGATTGCAAGACATGTTTCATGGAACACAGAAAAAAATTCCACTGCTACTTAGCTTCACATCTAAAAAACTGAGGAAAAAACCCAACCCTTTTGGCTCCCTCTCTTTCTACAATCGAGCACTTTCATTGTCAGCTTTCCAAAATAAGTGTTTTTCTCGTGTAGAAAGACACGCTCTTTGTAATGCATTTCTGCCAGGTGCATTGGTTCAAGCTATCAAGTCTCATCACCAGCTCTCTAGCAGTCGTGACTTCTCCCTGAGATTTCTTGGCACACACTGTGTAGCTCTTTGTAAAGAGATCTGCAAATAGTACAACTACAAGAAAGTCTGTCATGCTTTCTTTTCTAGTGTTTGGTCTGTCATTACATGAGTGAACCAGTCTTACTTTTGTTTGTTGCGTTTATGAAATGTTTATTTTTTCCTTACATTTGGATGAGGTTCATTTGTTTGTTTGCTTGTTTAATGTACACATTATGCTTGGACAACTGAGATTTCGGCAGAGTTAAATGCCTGCTGTTTTTGAACATTTAGCCAGAATATTTTGTAGTTCAAAAGCATACATATAGTTTCCTGCTTAAAAGTAATACGAATTTATTTGTCAGTCAATCAAAAAATACCCAACCACCCCCAAAAGTCAGAAATGCTAGAATTTTATTTTCACCGCTGAAGCTGCCAACTTCTTTTCCAAGTCAGTAATACTGCATTTTCAGTCTTACTAACTTTCTGTTTTACCATTTTAAAAATGTAATCCATACAGAAAAGGTATTTAGGAGCAGCATAATGTTGCACAATTATGTTTTGAAAAGTCAGTATGTTTGGAAAGCTGAATGCAGCATGCGGGACACCAACCTATGAACAGGCCTTGTTTAGCTATGCCCAGATTTAGGATCTACTCTTCATGTGGATCTCCATTTACATTCTTATTTGTATCATCAGCCTTTGAAATGGGAAATTAAACTAAGTGATAGATTTCTAGAAGGTGTAGGGAACAAATAGGATGCTCTTGGCTTCTTTCATTCTGTCTGTCTGTCCTGAGCCAGACCTTTCATCTCATTCCCCACCTTTGCACGAACTGCTTTGAGGATTGCTTTTAATAGACAAGGTCTGTAATGATCTTGCTTCTCGCTTATAAAGTTGCTATGTAAGATCTGAGCTTAGTCATCTGCTCTCAAGTTTTCCACCAGCCTTAACATTCCAGATGGTGATCTATACATAGGCCTGGTTGGCTATCACCATAGCATTTTTGGTATTGACAACTAAAAACAATCTTTGGGCAACAGGTATTGAAAGCCTTTAATTATTTCTGCATTTTACTCCATGTTTTCTTTTATTCTTGACAAGGCATTGCTGTTGCACATTTTCAGTTAAGTTTTTTAGTTTAGATCAGGCAGCTGCATCAGATCTTTCCCATTGGTCTCAATACACTCTTTGCTGTTGGGGTTTGGTTTTGTTTAGACTATTTTGTCAGTTGATCTTGCTAGTAGCTTATTCCCTTTCACAATTTTTGGCTTTCTTACAGCTAACACTGATGTACAAACATATAAGTACAGTACCTTTCTTAACTTTGAGGGAATCAATTTTAATTTCTTCAGGCGTGTACTATATTTTGCATCATTTGTTGCTCTTTGTGAAGTTTCCAAACATGAAGTTTCCAAACATGCGAAGTAACATATGCAAATTTCAGGTTCCTTAGTTATTTCTCTTCATCTGGTTGGTTCCCATCTACTCTAGTCAGCAGTTTCTCACAGTGGCTGTTCATGGAGATGCAAATATGTACTCAAGTACAGAAGCTTGAACTGTGTACATCACAGACAGACCCAGAGATGGATCTGCTCCAGTTCAAAAAGTTTTATCAACAGTAAGAAATCACTTTCCGTTATCTAAAGGATCATATCTGTATATATTTTCCCAATTAGTAACTAACTTGACAGGTATAAATGCAAATTATTTTCACCCCAAATATTATTTCAGACCCTTGAAACGAAATACTTACAATTTACTTTAATGTTTTACTATCTTTATTATTTTTAGAAATGGTTATTCCAAAAAATAATAATAATAAAACTGAATGGAATCTTATTTCTCTCAGAGACTGTAAATAGAGTGCAATAAGAATGAAACACGGAGGAGGACAAATGTGAGGGCTTTATGAGCAGTTCTGAGAGTAAGAGACACAGTTGTCCCCCTGCCTTTACTTAGGATGGCGTCTTCCTTTGCCCTCTATCTGGGGGTTTTCTAGTGTCCCATATTGTTAGAAAAGCTGATTATGTGAATATTCAGTAAACTATTTGGGTCCAAATGCATCAGGTTAGCTAAATGAGTGCAAGAGTAGCTTAAAAGGACCCAGTTTGATTCCTTTGGAAATGAAACGTTAGGAAGCTCAGATGGAAAATTTGAAGGGATGCTAACATTCAGTGGGATAAGGTGATGAGCAGCCAGGGGAAGTTGAGCGTGGTGACTCCACATTCAGCATGGGTGGGTCTTTCTAGAAGCTGGGTCTACCCTGCCTGTAATTGCATCATTTCTCTTCTAAGAAAAAGCAATATAATCCAAGCAGAATTATTATTTGTCACTTTTGTAATTTCCAAAATTCTCTGAAAATAAAACAAAAATAAGGAATTCTAAACTTGTCTTAGATAAAAAATAGTACACTGGTTTTCTCAATGATTAATGAAATTAATAAGCTAGACCTTGAAACATCATGTGCTAAACATTGAGTAATTGAAAATGACTTATTTCTTTTCTACATTGCAGTAGTTGTGTGGGGGGTTTTTAGGACATTCTTTTCCCATGTAAAAATATGACTTGTTTTATATTTTTTTTTATATATGAGATGAGGTTTTATCCAGCAACTGGTGTTTAAGATACGCTAACACAAAAATCAAGTCAAAAGAAAAAAAATAACATGAAACCCTACTGCTTATCAAAGTAGTTTCTAATCTGTGCTCCTTTGGTAGAAAACGTGAAAACACAAAGCAATTGATTGCATAACAACTTGACATCTGAGTCTCCAGTTCTTTTGATATAGGTATATATAATAGAATATCAATGGTGGTTCCATCAGTGTGAGATTTCTCTTCCCTTTAGCGTGTAGGAGGACATATTGTTAATTGTATGAGTCAGAATGCAATGTTTGATTTTCCAGGGCTGTGTGCATGTGGATGTGGAGATCCATGAACTGTATGCTTTCTGGCTGTAACGCTGAAAGAAGATGAAAATACCCACCTCAGTGTTATTAAATTTAATGTGGTATTTCCTGTTGATCTGGTGAAATCAGGACTGGAGCTCTGTGTTAGCAATAATCTATGATATATCAGCTGACTGATTATGAAACAATCCTACTATGCAGCTATAAGTGCTTTCTAAAAGAGAAATAATATGACAAGCATCAAAGGGTAAGCTGACACTGGTAAACAATCATCAACAATTTAAAGTAATTCTGTGAAAAGCTGCAATACCTTATCAATTTCATACAGGAAATGCAACAAAATTAATACTTTCAAATTGCATTCACCTGAAATTGAATTTTGAGCAGTATGTTTTCTATTTAATATTAATCTTTGTGGAGGCTAGTTGCCTTTACTGCTAGTGAGTTTTTTATATCAAGCTTACTTAGTATGAGTACAGAGGTTAGCCACTGGTGCTGTACTTCTCATGTAGAGTGCAGGTAAATAATATTTTTCTTGGATTTATAACTATTCAGCCTTGTGCAATCTTAACTTATGCAAGTTATTCTTAAACAGGAACAGACACAGCACAGAGGTTTTTACTTTGGAAAGAGCTCGTGGCATGCAACTCCAGTTCTGCAAAGGTGTTTTATATGTCATATACTAGTTTTGAATTCAGGGGCACTCTGTGCTTGCCTGAGCAGGTGCACACCGGATATGAAGCTTGATCCTGCTGTGAGTTTCATGGGAGTAGTGCAGTGTTATAAGGCTTTCCAAATCATAAAATTATAGAATCATAGAAGAGTTTGGGCTAGAAGGGCCTTGAAAAATCATCTAGTCCAACCACCCTGCAATGAGCAGGGACAACTTCAACTAGACCAAGTTGCTCAGGGCCTCATCCAACCTGACCTGGAATATTTGCAGGGATGGGGCTTCCACCATCCCTGGAGGCAACCTGTGCCAGTGATTCACCACCCTCACTGCAGAACAAGTTCTTCCTACATCTACCCTAAATTGACCCTCCTTCAGTTGAAAACCAGTACCCCTTTTCCTATTGAAACAGGCCTTGCTACAAAATTCGTCTTCATCTTTCTTATCGGCCCCCTTAAAAATGAGTAAGGGCTTCTTGTAAAACTAAGTATTTTTAAGTCTCCATACTTGGAGTGTGTAACAGATATCCTGGTTTCAATCTATCTGTCTTAGTGCAGCCATATATCTAGTAAAATACACAGTAGCCAAGTACAGTAAAGAAGCCTGAGGTTTCATTCTACAGCCCTTCTATTACATATAGGACTGCAGCACAAAATCTTACACACTTGAAATTTTTAGTCCTCAACACTGTGTGATACCAGAAACTAGCTTGCTTGATCAGATATGTAAAATAAATAAAATATAAAAATAGATTAACAGGAGTCAGCTTATATGAGAAAAAAAAATATATTAGCATATTTCTCCTTTTCTCCAGCAGAAAATGTGCCTTAATGTATACACCCTGCTGCTATAATTTTCAAAATATCTCTGGCTTTAATTCTATCACCCTATGAAAAAGAAAATGACGAAATTATATTTATATATTTTATACATATGTACACTTTATATATACATAAAATAATTTACATATATATATACATATATGAAATATACTTTATAAAAAAGATATTGTTAAGTGCTCTGGTTTTTATTCATGATTTTGGTGTTTGGAGTAACAGTTGGAGGTAGTTTGGAGTAACAGTTCATGTGGTGATATTATTGCCATACACTAATAAATCAAACTGTGACAGGCAACTGCTGTCTTCTAGTGCTGTTGGTGTTTGCTCTCTGCAGCTTGTAGGAAGTGGACGAAAGATCATTCTGGACAGTGTACAAAACTCAACATCTACCCCCTCAAAAGGTTCTGAGACAGACTATGGAGATATTCAGCTCGTTCTTAATGCTTGTTATCTGTGGAGCTAAACCACTTTGCATCAGCGAGCTGATGTGTGCAAAGGGTAACTCTGTGATGGAGTCATGCCTCCAGGGGCAGTCAGGGCATGGCCCTCAAAGGAAAGGGAGCCTGTGTCTGATTGACATGCAGCATAACTACATCACTGCTGTGGAACTTTGTGCACACAGGGCTGGGAATGGAATCTTAAAGAAAAGAGAATCTGCAAGGGTAAGCCATGGCCAGGGAAAAGAAGTGGTTTCCAAAAGGTACAGTAAGCCCTTTGCCAGTGGTGGGTGGTGATGAGCTCAGTTCAGCTCTGGTCTGGTCATATGAACAGCCAGAGAGAGATAATGGTACTATTTAGAAGATATTTATGCTAATGTTGCCTTCACAGTTAACAAGCTAAATCTGCCAACAACGAAGACTTTTAAATATTTACTACTTTACTTCTAAGGCAATCATTTCTGACAAGCTAGGAAGTAGCATTAAAGCACTGTGGAAAAAGGTTTATAATCCTCTTATATTTATCACTCGTATTTCTGGGGTCAAAGATGATGTCATTTTTCAATGGTTGCCAGCAGCCATATGCTCTGCAATTACAAACAGTTCTAACAGAAACCTTAATTTGTAAAAAATCCAGGTTATTTGCAAGTGATTTCTCTATGTGATCTTTCAGAATAGCATTGTGTTCCTCATAAAATAAATACTCAATGGTAATCCTTTTAGCCTTGTTAATCATTGAAGAGCTGCATAGGGCTACTGTTACTGTCCCAATTTTTTTTTCCAAACACTGTGAGAGGATGCTTTTAAGGGATGCATGGGACCAATATTTAATATATCTCAAGGATGCTTTCTTTAAAATATTTCATCTTCACTTCTAAAAAAGAATGACTGCAATAAGACAGCTATCTCAGTGTAAAACATTAGTAAGATATTCTTGTTCTTTACAGAAAGCATAGCAGGTTGTGTGTCAGTGAAGCAGATAAACATAACTTCACTTGCAAAATCTCTGTTCAGCATAGCACCTAAGCATCCATCTAGGACACTGTGCAGTCAGTGCTTAAATTTAAAAGTGCCCTAGTGTTTATTGAAACTGGTTCATGATACACACCCATGAGTACATTTATTTAATGAATAATCTTTTTAATGTATGTTTTCCATTTCTCTAGCTCACTAAGCCTCCTTCACTTTGGTTCCATCTATTAAATATTTCTGCTTTTCCCACTCTTTCAGTGATGCCTTTTCCTGGTCTTAAAATCAAGAGGCGAACACAGTTAGAAGGGGAAAAGGGTATTGTCTTGGTATTTATTGTAAGGATCCTTAGGTGCACCACGACCAGGTTGAATACACCTCCATGCACCCCCGCAATGGCCACCGCAATCCCCCTCATCTATATCTGGTCTTACATTCTAGGTCTTACTAATTAGCATATCTATCAAAATTCCCCAATGAGAGGCTCGAATGAGCCCCCCTCTCCAAGGAACCTTCCCCTGGATGGTTCTATCTTAGTTTACAAAATGTGTTCTGGAGAGGACCTTGAGGCCTGGGCACACTGGCACCCTAAGTACAAAGCCTCTAAAATGTTTAGTCTCTTAGCTTAACAAACAAGTCCAAGAATGTAGGCAAAAGCACCAAGAATACAGAAGTTGCAAAAAGGTATAACAGGGGTATAAAAGAAAAGACAAAAATCATCATGGCATCATCAGGAAGGTTAGAACCTTTTCTCGTATTGTGACTTTGTAATTGCAAGAATTTGGTTTCTGTCCCAGCAGATTTTTGAGCATTTGCAATGTTAGCTGCCAGATTTCCAGCCCAGTAAAACCTGACTGTATAGATAAATTGGGTATAAAGTAAAGATGATCCTGAAGCAAAAGATAAATCAGGTAATTATAAATGATGTAATTATAAACATCACAACTCTTCCCATGACTTTGTACTCAATAGGCAAAGTGCTGCAAGATAAATAGTAACTTGTTTTGGAATTTAAAATCTTGATTTTAAACCGAAATAAATTACATCCATGTATACAATTTTCTGTCAGGCTGTCAATACTCTTATCAGCCATGGGAATATGCATTTCATCTATGTGATATTATTCGTACAGAAATTCTCATTACATACAAATCCTTGGAGGCTCTCCTTAAAGCAGTGGGCAGCAGACTTCATAGGGGTATAGGACCCAAGTCCCCTTTCTGATCTTGTGCACTGGAGGTGGGGTGGGTGGCGGGAGTGGGAGCACCACTGCCCTATGGGTTGTAGAATCAGAACAGAATTGCAGTATATGACTGTAAACAGGTCGAGCTGTACATTGCCTGGTGCTGGCTCTGGTCTCTCCAGATCTATCCAACCAGGGCATCCACATGTGGAATGGGAGAGAGGGCAGACACGACACTGCTGTTCATAGGCACGGGTCTCCACCAGGGCTTCAGGGAAGTGGGCAAGAAAGAGGCTGGGTGCCTGCACCGGAGCTAGCCTCAGAGATGAGTAGCCAACAGCACAGCTAATGGAGCCAGCTGAGGATTCCACCGCGTGCCTGGAGCAGTACACTCCGCAGTTCTTCTCTTTTGGCTTCTTATCCCACTGCTTTTCATACATCCCACAAAGCCTCTCAAATAAACAACATTGTACACTTCCAGTACGACTTCTAAAGGCTGGATTTCCCATTTCTGTTGCAAAAACTTAGGGGCTTTTTAGTAAACTGGGTCATTACTATACACCCAGTAAAAATAACATTGGGTTTAACTCAGGTTTGAATAAACTACTTTTGTATGCCTAGTAGCCTTCCACTAACACTTCTATGTGTTTGTGAAGAATTTATTTTATTTCCAAGCTTTCAGGTAATCTCTGCCAGACAGTAAGAAGATGCAAAAAACAAGAAAAATATTGGCTTATGTAATTTTGCTGTAAATGTTGGTACTACACAGGGAAAATATGGTATTCATTAATCATTAATTTTTTAAAAATATAAATTATAATTGCTTCTCACCAAACAAAAAAACCCCTCTATTTCCAGAA